>WBNQ01058425.1:0-25409 GCA_013401375.1 Spizella passerina
ATATACACATCTAACCCACCTTATTCAACCACATAATTATCTGACACAAGAACTGCATGTAGACAAGCCTTGGTCTACCTCTTGCATGACTTTCAGGACAAGCAAGGCCAGGTAAGCCTTCTTTGTATACATCAATCAAAGTGAACAAGCACAGTTTTTTATCTTTTTATTCACTGTTGCAATGGGAGAAGACAAGAGATCTATATTCTGTCCCACTCCTGTCTCTGTCAGCAGACAAGGAGTATGAACAGGAAAATCTGTGTTTCTCAACCTGTTGCAAACAGCCTGCAAGTGAAACACTGGATTTTTTTAATGTGCTTTGTACATGCATGCACGCTGAACCCAGTCACTCAAGGTACCCTTTAGAACCCTTGGCTTCTGAGCATCAAGCAAAGCAGAGAACAACTTAGCACCATGCAGGACTGGGGTCTCTGTGTATGCATACACCAGTTTCAAACATAACCTTGACAGTGTTCAGACCTTCCAAAAGCTACAAATCAGTGTAAGTCGTAACTTCAGAACACATGTCATCTCCAAGCGGGTGGCCTGGATCCAGAGATGACATCTCCACTGCTAGTCATACCTGGTGGTTAGTCCTATCCACAGTGTTGGCAGTGGAAGCGTGGTCACGAGTGTTTTGTCGGACTCGGGTGGAGTTTTGCTGCTCAATGGTTGAGGAAGTGGGGATGCAGAACTCTCTGAAACACCTTTTGAAATTCTCATCTAGAAATGCATAAAGGACCGGATTAAGGCAGCTATTTGTATACCCTAGAGCAATACAGAAGTGCCAGGAGACAGTCTGGAAAGTAGTTTCTGGGATGTTGACCAGGGCTTTAATGATAACATAAATGTGGATGGGAGTCCAGCAGACAATGAACACTGCCACCACCACAAGAACCATCCTGGTGATTCTCCTCAGGTTCCTGTCCTTCTCTTTGGAGCCAGACAACATGCGGACGCTCTTCAGGCGTAAAATCATCAGCCCGTAACACACCGTAATGATCAGCACCGGCATGATGAAGGCAAAGATGAACACACAGATCTTCAGGAGGTTCTCCCAGTACCAAGCAGGGTGGGAGAATGTAAGGGTGCAGTCAATTGAGCCTGAGGAAAGGGAAAACAGCAGAGAAGAACATTCAGGTCAGTTTTTCATTTGCTTTTCTTTAATCCTTTCTTTAATTAAATATCACAGGCAAATATATGAAGACTTTACACCTAAGCAAACGTGTAAAATGAAGCAGTCTGTGACCTGTCATTTACACAAACATTGGTAGGATGGAGTGCATGAAGCTTGAGTTAGGAATACAAAACCAAATTAATATGTTCTCTTTAGCACATTATGGCTTGGAATTTAATGGATAATACACTAGGAAAAGAATTGAATTGTCATATATGCTTAAGCTTTGACTGATTTTTACTTTCAGTATAAAACATGGTGAAAAGAAAGATTGTTAAGCCACCATATATATGCTGAGAGTTTGCACATTTCAGAGCAATGGGGAAGAGAATGCCATGACACTTGGTAACTATGCACTCTGGATTTATGCTGACGTGCTGTCACTGCCCCTTTATGGAAGGTCTCGGAGCACCAGTGGTCCAGAATGTGCTCTCTGCTCTGTATCATGTCCTGCCAGCCAGAGAGTAACATATCTATGACTGTCAGCTTACCAGTGGGAGTATCCTGGGTAAAGTACAGGCTCCTGTGCTGAAGGGCAGTGCAGAACTGCCCCACTGCAGAAGGCAGGCAGGCACAGATTGGCTTTTCCAAACACTGCAGTAACTGAGTGGGACAGCAAGACTTGCAAGAACCCACTGAAGGAGCTGGAGCTGCTTGTTGTAAAACACAGATCACATGCACTGCTTGTCCAGTCAACTACAGCCAGATGCAAAATTGTTGAAGGGGCTCATTTGCACTGATACTTGCTTTACACATATTGGAAGTCAGAAGTTAATTCAACGCCTCTACAATACAGTGAAACAATGCAGAAAAGAGTTGAAATACAGAGTATTCAATTTAGGAATGAAAGCCAGACTTACCATGCCTGTATTTAGTAGTTGCCATGAACATAACTGGCAGGCCAATGGCAGAGGAAAGAATCCAGTTGCAGACATTGACAATTTTGGCATTTCGGGGGGTGCGGAAATCAAGGGCCTTAACTGGGTGGCAAACAGCCACGTAGCGATCCACACTCATGGTGCAGAGAGTGAAGATACTGGTGAACATATTGTAGTAGTCTATGGATATAACAATCTTACAGAGGATGGTACCGAATGGCCAGGTTCCCATCAAGTAATTCACACTCTGGAATGGCAGAGTACTTGTTGCTAGGGCATCTGCCAATGCAAGATTGAAAATATAGATGTTGGTGGCAGTCTTCATTTTCGTGTACCTAGGAAAAAAAATTGGCAGAGCATGTGAATGACCACAACTGACATTGTTAAATAAAACCGAATTCAGTGCATCATCTATAAAAAGCTTCTGTAAAATAATGTGCTAGATACTGTCAAAGATCACATTTCCTGCTTTTAAAGAAATGACCACACTATGATTCACCTCCATGTTGGCGGTTCAGTGAGACATCAGCTAAAGGGCGCAAGGAAAAAAGATTAATTTAACTTGTGCAGAAGAAAAAGATGCACATAGAAGAAACAATATTATAGATGCTAACAAATTGAGAAGGTCAAAAAAATTGTATGTTTGCAGATCAGATACTGTACTACATGGATAGATTTTCTGTACCTGCTGATGTCATGCCAAATATCAAAACTGTGTTCTGTAGAAATAGAAAATTCATTCTAGGTTGTGAAGTAGTAATGATGTCATTTCAAATAAGCAGCACTTGAGATCCATTTTTTATGTGGATGCTGTACTTTAGCAGTGGTACAAAAAAAAATTTCAATTTAAGTAATGTTCCTGGCCATGCTGCCCTGATTGCTGCTGAGGTTGCTGGGCCCTGTGGCTAGTTGGATTTTGGGGGGGTCAGATGGCTTGCTCTTTTGATGAAACTTCCTTCCATTTCTGCAAAACTAATAAGAAGAGTGTTTGATCAAATATTTTACAATTTATAGGGTGCTTTTCAAGAGGAATAGCTCATTTCAAAAGATCTGTTGGGGAACCTGCTAGGGAAAGCAAAATGTAAAATACATTTTGTAAAATAATGTTGTGGGTTTTATCTCTCTGAGTTAGATTTCTTCAGAACATGAGTCAGTTGCAAAAAATCCCAATGAAAGGATTGTGTAATGAATGTGCATTTGGAACTTTTCTTTGGTAGAGTGTGCAGAAATGCAGACTTCGTGTTGAATGGACCAAGTAAGCTTTTATGATGAACATTTGAAGTCATTGATACCTGATCTGTTCTCTCATTTTTAGCGCTGTGCATGAGAAGACACTAACAATCCTGATTTCAATTTAGGGTGGTTTTTAAAACATGAAGATACATGAAGATACAAACGCTATCATTTACTGCTGCCTTGAGAAAGTATGATCTGAAAATGGTATTTTCAAGTTGTAAATAAACTCCATATTCTGAAAGTCCTGTAAAAACTTTCCTTACTCCATTTATATAACAAGTTTTTAACTAACATAGGAGGAGGTAGATGCTGCAAACATCTACAACTCTGTCTTCTGGAAATTGGGGAAAATGTATAGGATTGCAGTGTGGGAGAGGTACATAATAAAAGCTATGGCTCTAAAAACTGTTTGGAAGAAGAAAATATTTCTCAGGCAATTTGCTGGAGAATCTTCCAGATGAGAATGAAAGCAGCAACATTTATATTCTGCTTTTAATATTATCCAGTACTAAGCTCTGTGGTTTATCAAAATGAATATCTCTCCAAAGGTTTGAGATATCCAGGAGTAGCTGAAGGTTTGTCCAGAGCTGATCTGAAGGTTTGATTGTGTTGTGAGCAGACATATTCAGCTTGCTCCCACCTGATCTGCTCAGGCTGGGCCAGTGACAGAGGGGCAGTGGCTCTCAAAGGTGGAGAGGGTTCTGTGCCCTCACCTGGGCTGCTGATCCCTGCTCAGAACTCGGATGATTGCCTGCCTTCTTCACAACTGGACAAGACAGCCCACTTGGGAATGCTGCTCAGTGCTGCTGCCATCACACGTGATTCTGGGACAGGTCTGTCTGGAGAACGCATCGTCAGGTAATAATGACAATGCTTTGTCAGCAGTATTTAAGGCCATTATGATTTAAAAGGAATGCTTGATACAGCAAAAAAGCATAAACCATCAACCAATATGTTCATATCTTTCAGGTTAGCATGACAGAGGATGGACAGAAAAACACTCTGAATAAATAGAATAAAGTTTCTTCACTGGGCATGGGGCTTATCCCACTTAAATGCTACATATTTTTCAGTTTTGCAATCTAATTTTCATTGCCAGTTTAAGTTTAAAAGTTCTTGGGACTTGCTTTGTTTGATGGCCTCTATAGATCATTTCTGAAGGGTTTTGCTTGTTGTACTCTGTAATCTTTGTACTTCTAATCATGCTGTTCTTACAATGAATAGAAGCAGAGCTCTTACGGTGATAGAAAGTATTTACCTCCACCTGCTGCCTAATCAACAAAAGCCAATTGAAATTTACAGTAATCTTTTCAGTGAATTCTATGGGCATTTCTCTGCACAAAATAGCTAAAGATTTTATAAGGGGCTTATTTCTGCAAGGTACATTTTGCAAAACATGTATTTTTCTAAATTAGTAGATTATCAGTGTTCCCAGGATTATTTTTTTTTGGCATGAACAAATAAATACCAAAGCACTTGATTAAACATAATTTTAACAGCATGAAAAGCAACAGTCAGTCAAAATGAAGCTTTTCAAAGTCTTGAACTTAGCTGCTATTATACTTTTTGCTAAGGTATCAGTCTACCTATTTGAACAAGCAGAACAAAGATTTCCATTATCCAGACACAGATGGTTATGTGATTCTACTTCTACAGTTGAGGTGGACTTAGTAATACCAAAATTTATAATGCAACACCAAAATTTATAAATGCAATATTTAAAGATACTGCTTTCACACTTTCATTCAAACTTACTAGAGAATCTAAAATTTAACAGACACGTAGAGAAAAAAAATCTTAATTGTGAACTCATAAAAATCTGAATACTGGTATTTAGATTGCATTGAAATTTCAGCATCTAAAACATCAAGTGTATTAAATTCTGCACAAAAAAGCACAAGGTTGCAAGTGAAGACAGAAGTTAGCTTTGGGTGGCCTTACTTTTATTTTACAACTCTGCAAGGAAAAAACTAATAGAATGTGATGAACTGGGGGCTTTATGTGAATATTTAGTGCAATACTGCTCTTGGTATATATCCAAATTAATTATGCTCATTATAATACTGGCATCTACTAGTATAACCCCATCTAATTCCTCAGTGCAGGGTTTGTATCATAAAATATCTGCTCAAAAATTGTTGTTTTGCTGGTAACAGTAGATGATAAATCAGGTTTACAACAGTAAGAATACACATTATGTCTGTCTAATTTTTTAGGGAAAGCTCAGCCTTGTCTTTATCTTCAATCCTACAAAGCTTTAAAGTAGACTTCAAGTTTGAAGACCTGAGATTTGCTTGGAATAAGAAAAAGCAATGGAGAAAAGACTGAGAATTCAGCTCAGATAGTCACCATGTTCCTAGCATTCAAGGATTAATAGAAAGTCTTGAAATGGACCCCTCAACTGTCTGCCCACAGGCCACTTGTAGTTTGTAAACCAAATAAAACTTTCACCAGGTTAATCTTTCACCAGATTAACCTCAGAGAGACTGCGGCTCCCAAGGGTAACAGCACCTTCCCTTCCACTTCTCATGCAACAGGAGAGATGTGAGCATGTTTGTGACTCTTATTTAAGCCTCACAGAGTTTTTATAGTGCTATTGTGGTCTAGACAAATGATGTAGTCTTGTCCCTACAGCTCCCTAGTCAAGTGGTTTACATCCATGTGGATTGTTGAGACATCCTCTCCTCTGCCCTTCTGGATCAGATCAGATTTACAGTATCCTTGGACCACTGGGGTCCCTTCTAAGCTGNATTATTAATGATAATGATGCAGCTCAGAATAATACATAACATTGCAAATTAATTTGAAGAATTTCCTCTCTGAAAAACATCAGTGAGGAGGAAAGCAGAAAGTCTTTTTCACTTAGGAAATGGAATGGGCTGGTCGATGACAGACTGGTAATAATTACTTTCAGCAGCACAAAGGCATGCAAGGTTTTGCCTACAGAATGCTAATTTGGAGACAAAGACTACTTCAAGATCTGTGTTGAAGTTCCGCACAAAATACATGAAAAACCAGACAAAATCACTGGAGATTCACTGCAGAAAGCAGTCACTCTCAAAAATGGTTTGGCTGCTGAAAGAAACAACAGCCAACTGTTAGGTCTTGCATACAGACAACCTGACATAACTCTTCTTGATGCTGGAGATTAGGTTAGCATTTCAAATTCATGTTCTTCTTGCATAAATGACTTGTTAAACAAATGAAGAATCATTATGTGCATACATTAGATTAGCTGAGGTTGCCTTGGGTGGCAAGATTAAAAACATGTGAAATATGCCTAGTTGAATCAATTTATTTTTTTTCCCCATGACTGTTCTGGTGCACCTTGTATAATGCAACTCAAAAACAGTAGGAAAAAGGGAGTTTTTGGCATGTTTTCTTGAGATATCAGGTACTTTCAATTTTTCTTGAGCCCTTAAAGCTTTGAACAAAGTCATGACCTACTCAAGGTGGTCTGTAAAAACTTGAAAATTTTTTCTGTCTGCCAATCCAGTTTTAATATTTAACACTGAACTGAAGTCTCTCAAGCCTCATTCTGGAAAGTACCTTTGAGCTAAAGGGTCTCAAAAGGGACTTTACTGACATCCATCTATTTTATTATCCTTTTCTTCCCACAGTAATGGGTCTCCATAGAGTGAAAGACCCATACTATACCTCAGCACAGCTAAGACATGTGCTGTGGCAGGCTGTAACCTATTAGAAGTTTTGAAGTCATATATATTCTGGATAGGTCTAACCTTCCTGTCTGTGAGCACATGATTTAATTACCTTGAAAACTTAGGTCTTTGATTTTTCTATTAATGGGTACTTCGGAATGCTTTTTCCTTAAGCCATTTAATTTCATCTCTGGCTACAAGCACCATAAATTTGTGCACAACCCTGATAGGTTATTAGGCAGTAAGGCCACCCAGATTGGAAGTGCCATCTTGTGGTTAACAACCTGTTCATCCTTTTGATGAATATTCTACTAAAGAGATCTTATACAAGGCTGCAATTTCAACACAGTAAGCCCTGAGTGAACCAAACCAACAACAAATCGAAAAACTAAACAAAACCTTAAGCAGGTATAATAGAGCTGAAAGCGTTCACACTTGGTTGCAATGAAATTGAGCAATTTGCACCACATTCACTTACTTCCTGCACCCATCCTGAGTTTGGGGGTAAAGGCTGAAATGGGGGACTGAGGAAGCTTTTGCTGCCTTTAAGAAAGACAGAAGCAGTTGCTGTTCCCTCCTGCTAAAGTCTTGCATCCTGACTCCCAGCACAGTGCTACCTATTCACTGCTGTGACCTGTCATGGTGGTTTAATTAGAGATGAAAAATACTAGGCATTACTTAGGTGTCAAGGCATGACATCCTGAGGGAGTGCAGTAGATCTAAGATTAAAGAGTTTATTTGTTTGACATACTCGGTCATACTTCACATACATTGCTCTGGAGCAGCTTTCTCTCCTTCCTTCACTCACTGGCAAGAGGCTGTCCATTTTCTGAAGGAGTCGGAGCATGTATGGGGTCAGTGTGGGCATGAGCACAGGGCAGGGAACTGCTGCACTGTAGCTGCTTCAGTTGCTACCTCTTTTCTCCCTAGCAATTTGTTTTCTCACTGCTTGGTCACTTTATTCTCCTCCATGGTACAACCGAGATTTGGCCAGAATGTCACCAAAGTTTACTTCCCATGGGTTACCTTGTTAGCATCTCTGACTTCCCACCCAGCTTATCCCTTCCTCTCATCAGGACAGTGCCAAGGCATGTGCAGATCCAGCAGTATTTGCTTACAGGATGCAGGAGAAGCAAGCAGAGCACATCACCTCCTGGGAAGTAGAACCAACTCATTTTTCTTGTACTCAGAACCCATCAGGAATTTATCTCATACCTCAGCTTTGGGAGAGGGCGAGCTAAACAAGAGCCTTTTAGGCAGAGTCACCTTTAGTCTTCAGTGTCAGTCTTTTGGGAAATGATGTGGAGTTGTGAGGGCATCTGACTCATCCTGTTTTCCTGTGATGGACTTTGGACTAAAAATTACTTGCTGCTGTCTTTGTGGCTCTTCCCAATTTTATTTTTTTGGCTACTGAAAAGCATAACAGAAGTTTTTTTTCTGCTGTTTAGTTTAAGCCAGTGAGTTTAGTCCCTACACGGAGAAAATAAAACAAGCTTTCCCCAGACATCATAAAAAGCCACTTAATGATAAAAAACAAATGACAGTAATAAGTATGCTTCAGTGCCCAAACAGTCATCTGCTACACTTCCTTCCCTTCCAGCCTAGTTGAACAGGGGGAAAATTACCTGCCAATTATTTCAGAACTTAATCTGGCCTGTTTGTTAAACTACTTTTATTTGAGTCTCTGTTTGCCTGGGGCTGAGGCATATATGGGTCTCCAATAAAGGTCATTGCTTTCATGGTTATTGTGTAACATATCTCTCTGAAATAAATCAATGGTGCTAAAAAGGCTAACTTCAATATATTTCCATTATCCAGCAGCAGGTGCTTATTGTTGAAGCTTTTGCTTTGCTAGGAAGACATATAAAGGAAAACTGTCAGTATATTAAATTTGACTTTTTCCCCTCTGCCTTCAGGGAAGTGTGATTGAGAGTAAAACTGCTGACTACACCTCTGATAACAGATAATGTGGTGACATTTTCCTAGAGGGAACAAGTTATCAGCTACTTTGTCTGGTTTCCAGGTGCTGGTACCCTACTCCTGATCACCTGATTGATCACCTGAGATAAGGACTGTACATGAAATATCCCTGGGCAGCAGGGAAGCTGGCAGGGAAGCCTTTGAAGACAGTTTTAATGCTAATAGATGTGAGATCCCTAAAGGTGTGGTAGGGAACAGCAGGTAATCAATCCCCCTGGTCAGAGCAGAGAGGTGGCATGGGGCTGGAGGCCAGGCCAAACACACACTGTACAGACCAAAGTAACACCAGGTATACAAGGTATGGCCTCGTGCATGCAGGAGATTGGGATCTTCTGGGGAAGCTGTGGAGTGTGATCTGGAAAGGAGCAACAGAGGTGAGACGAAGGAATTAGAATAAACATGGAGGAAGGCTTGCCTTTGATGTGGGGAGAAGGGGAAAGCAGGCAATGGTGGAAGCTGGCATGAGAGGAAGAAGGATATGTGCTATGTGAGAAGACCTGAAATCACGTATATAAGCACAAATCATCATACAAGTATAAATCATCATATAAACACTGAAATAATGGACTCAGTCTCTACATGACAAGGATGAGATTGTGTCTGAAACTGTGGCTCTGAGGGAGTTACAAACACCACAATCTTATGAGAGTGATTTGGGTAATTGGCTCCTTAGATGATTTTTCTATAGGGGCAGCACATCCCAGGGCTGAAGATTAGCACTGTGACAACTGCTGCTCCCTGTCCCCCTCAAAATAGAGACTTCACTCAGTTGGAACTGCTCCACACAACACAAACAGGAGGAGATGTTCCATTTTACACAAACATTTTTGTTCTGAAGTTTTATTCTTGATCTGAGATACCACATCTTATAGCTGATAATTGAACACTTCTCAGTAAGAAGGTGGAAAAAATCTATTTCATGTCCTTCACAGTTATTTGATTAGCTATGGTGCATCGTCATCCCTAGCTTTTTTCATCATGTAAATTCAAAGGAAAATATAAATAAAATTTAGAAGTGTTTAACATTAAATGAATGAATGAGAATGCTTATCACAGCTTGCCTAAGCTGTGGAACTCCCTGATAGTGAACATCATTAAACACCCACTTCCAAAAAGGACTAGAGGTCTTTGAAAGATAATTATAATATTCCCACTTTCAACACCATAAATCCAAACTGCATGACATAAACCAAAGATGACAAAGATGGTTATAAAAAGAGCTTTCTTTAAGATTATCTTGAGCACAACAATTCAGAAAATAGTTGCTTTTGGATTTTTAAAAAATATAGTTACAAGAGTGGATTTGTATTTTGATGAGAATTATCAAGCACTGAAAACTTGTTTCCACTTTGAATCATAATGAAAATAAATAATTTTTTGAAAATGTCTTTAAGGAAGATCTCTACAACAACCATCTTATAACACCTAAGCTTAAAAATAACCAAACTGGAATCCATAAAAATGCTTCACATGTTTGTTTTGAAGCAGATTTGTTTAGTAGTGGCAATCTTTGTGACCTTCTTCTTCCAATCTTATTTTTGATCCCATTTATTTGGGGGGGAATACTGCATGTTAGAAATGTCCACAAAAAGCTACTGAATAAATGCTGATGCAAACTGCATCTCAGAAAATCTCTGCAGTCTAAAAGTCCATTAGAAGGATACTCACACAGTTTTGCCCCTATTTTTTTCCACTCTATGACTAAGCACCAGCTGCTAGCTATGGTTAGAAAAGAGGATAGTGAACTAAATTACGATTCTGTGACATTTGGACTTGCACCATGTTATGTTTGGGATTTTTGTGAATATGTCACCTTTTGATCTAGAAAAGTTATAAATGCTTATCCACAGTGTTCAGCAAAAGTTGTACCCATTGATTTGGGAAAACACTGTAAATTAAAATGAAATAAAGCAGTACTTCAGGATTATGTTATCTAAATAGCTCATTAGTCACTAGCTTGCTAGTAATTATGTAATGTAAGCAATATGTACATACAGTATTTTCTACCCTGAGGCCTTGAAAAATTGGTAACTTTTGATTATTTTTATAAAGAAATAAAAAAAAAAAGAGGAAGTGTTTAACATTATTTTTTCATGGGAGCCATTACCACAATGTCACTCCAGGAAAAGTACAGTGGGATCAAACAGCTTTTTACAGGCAAATAGAGTGAGAGGGGTTGTTTCCTGCCCAGCACTGCCTGGTGGCAGGCACTAGCAGAGCCAGAGGGCCTGTGCACCTGGGCCTGGCACACTGTCCTGTGTGCAGGAGTTCGCTGGGACTGGGGCCAGGCACAGGCTCTGGAGATGAGTCTGGGGCTGCAGAGCTCTCACTCATCCCTCAGGTGTCTCTGCTTCCTCACTGAATGGGTGTTACCGCCAGGCTGCAGCCTCATGTATTTTTGGTCAAATTTTCATCGTGTCTGTAAAAACATAATTTAAAAAAAAATAAAGGTATACATTCCATTTTATCTGTCTGCTTTCCTTCATCTTGGGGGAGGGAGGGGAGCTGCTTGCTAGTTAAACATTTACCCACTAGCAAAGGTTGGTAAACTCTGTCACAAACAGTATGCAAACAGGGACACCTGCCTTTCTGTGAGGCAGGATGCTGAGGGTCACCCCCTTGCTATGCTGCTGATTTAATTCAGCTCCTCTGCTGCTCCTGCCCAAGAGTGCTCCCTCACTTCTGTCCCCAGGTCTCCTCTGGCTGGTGCTGTGAGCTGTATTAATTCATAATTGACATGACTGGATAAGGCTGCTGAGGCTTTCAGCTCTTAGCACGGGGGCAGAATCTTTGCAGTCAGTGGAAGAGGCAGGACACCCACACAAGCAATGCTGTGCAAATGCAGAGAGGTTCATGAGGCTGTGGACAGGAAAGAAAAGCAGGAATTTTATGCACTTCTTGGTTACTAAGCTCCCTGATCTGGGCTGCTACAAAGGATGCTGAAGGTCACCTTACATACAGCATCCATAACACCATGCCACCTTCCAAAGAACATATTTTTTAGAAACACTTGTTTTGCTTCACTCACTTTCAAGCTTGAGATAATTTCCAGATGTTTTTTCTCTAAAAGGAGTCCACACGTCTGTGCACATATGTGAGAATATTTATTGCTCTGGGATATCAATTACTTCTGCAACTGAAAATTCAGCTCAAAGTCTGTTCTACTTAACAAAACAGTTTTTCTGAATTTTGAGTGAACTCGGCTGAACCAGAGTTTTCAGTGCTGCACAGTCTTTCCAGATTAGATGATGCTTCAGCCACAGCTCTTTTTTTTCAAAACACTATTAAGAGGCTGTTTTCAGAACACAGATTTCTCTTAATTTCAGAGAGAGTATTTCTTCAACTTCTTTCCCTGTTTGCCTTTTTTTTTCCTTAAAGCAGTATTATAATTTACTCAATGAAAAAAGAAATTTCCTTCCTGTAAAAAGGATTGCAGAGAACTTGAGACCTCTTTGTTTATGGTATGTGAAAAATTTATAGCAAAACAAATGAGGAATCACTCTGAACTTGAGTGACTTCAACGGCTGTTGGTGGAATTACATTTCTCCCAGAGCATTTGGATTGAGGAGGACTGGGGCCTCTGTGAGCTATTCCTCACTTCCAGACCTGCAGTGCTTAAGATTTTCATCTAGGCTCTATTGCAGCTTTCTTGCCTTAATCACAAGGCATATTGTTATTTCTGCTCTAATTGTGAGACTGATATCCCACCAACTCAACTCAATGAAAAAGCTGTCCAAGCCTTTGGATTACTGCGTAAACTAATTCAATGCCACATGGTACTAATTGCACACTGTCTTCTTGTACTCCACAGCAGGTAGAAGTAGAATTTGCTGTTGATATAGCCATAATGACATTGTATTCATATAAGTAATTTACACTTACACAAAGCATATGAGGAAAACAGATAATAAAAATTATCTACAGATTTTCTCAGATTACAGGAAATTCATGGCTAGCAGTAAAACCTATTGAACCACTACTGCTGTCACTTGAAGGCATTTTTTGGTACTTGAGAAAGGAAACCCTTCAGTGATAATAACAAGAGGTTAAGCCTCACATGCTACATATAAAACATCTAAATATTAATTCAAGGATAAAAGCATTCAGCTGAATAGGAACCATCTGGAAGGATGAGGAGAGTGGATGAGAATACATTAATTATTATGTAATGTGTATAAATTGGAAATCTTGGAATGCATTTGGTCAGTCTGCTTTGCAGGAAGAGCCTTCTTTTCACATTGATAATCACAATACATTTCTAACCCCTCCTTGGACATATCTGCTTTCTGACCTCTGTCTGTCCCAGCAGAGATAGCTGGGTGGCATTGTCTATGATAATGATAGTTCCCTGCCAGGCCAGCACTCGCACAACTCTGGCTCCAAACCCCTGAATTTCCCTCATGTGGAAAAATTTTAAGAGTAATAATGTTTATAAGAATGATATAATTATTTTAAAACTATTTCCAAAGAAACCAAGCATGAGATGACAGCATGCAGTACACTTGATCTGAAGTCACTGTTGCTTTCACTGGGGCTGGACTCTGAAAGGTGAGTAGGACAGTTTCAAACATCTAAGCACCTACCTCTCAACTCCTAGTATTTTCAAGACAAACTAGGTACCAATATTACTCCAAAATCTTATTTTTTAGTAGCCTCAATTCCTCTCACAATTAATTTGAAGTTCAATGTTTTGTTCTTCCTGAGCAGGCATGATGGTAAAGGCAAATAAATAAAGGGAGTTTTATATGATGACAAATTCAATTCAGCGAAACTTTGGCCTCTTACATGTAGTTGGATGAAAGAAGGCATGAATGTGAGCACATATCATCATATTTCATGATCTGAAACACTTTCAAGCTAGTATAGCTTGCAGCAGGAACTAAATCACTAAGTTCCCTCTTGCTGACCAGATATGCTACACGTGCAGAGAAGCACAGAAAGGGAATGTATTTTTATGCTGCTTAAGCCACAGATGCTATTCAGCCATTAGCATATAAAGTCCTTGTCATCCCAATTGCTAAACAGCTGTGGTGCTAACTGGGAAGCAATTCTGTCATACCAAAAGCTGTTCTTGCACAGGAGATGTGGAGTTTGCCCTAAAATTCCTGATGGTTTTGGACAAGCCACTTAATTTGTGTTTTCTTCTGTAAAATGAAAATATATATTTGCTTTCTCTGACTGCTTCTGGCTTTTGTTTGTAAGCTGCCATCTCAGGGAAAGATGCTTTCATTAGATAGGAATCTAAATACAAGTGCCTCATTAGATTTGGCTTTGTGGTGCAAGTGTAATTCAATTAATTACTGTAAGAAATATGAACCTAGTAAGGGTTATGCCCAGGATAATAAATACATAATTTCAGGGACAAGCTGCGGCATATTTCTCTGCTGACAGTTATCCTGTCTCTGTTACACTGTACATCTGCTTTTCCTCCCAGAGGAATGCATTCAACACTGCTACGGTGATTGCAGTCATGCCCCCACTCAGAAGCCTTTCTGCAGATGTATCCTCACATGGACAGCTTGAGTTTCAGACTGACCAAAACCACAGGACAGAAGACAATCTCCCCAGCTCTGTGCATGCAGCCTCTAAAGCACAGCTAAACCCACAAGGCTTCTGAACCACTCTAGTCTGAACCACTGATGGGTATATCACCTATGTTCCCGCTGGGTCCACCAGATGCACAGGCTTTGCAGTGACATCCCTAACACGTGTCGCATCCTCCGTCCTGCTGCAACACCCCACGGTGACCGCGACCCTCACCCCCGGCTTTGCACAGCTGGCGCTGCTTGCGCTGCATCCATACACCACAAAGCCGCCCACGGCGGCTGTTTTGCCAGGGATGCCAGGAGACAGCCCCGGCTCCGGCGGCCCCGACTCCTCGGGGAGCACGGAGCTCAGAGGGAGAACGGACGCTACAGACGGGGGAAAATGGAAGTGATGGGGATGCCTCGCTAGGAACGGAGCGCCCCGCGGCCCCTCCTATCTCCTCCCTTAAAAGCGCCCGCTGGGCTCTTCAGGGATCAATGGATGCTTGGTTTGGGAACGACGAGCGGCCACGAAGGGAGATGAGCTCGGTCGGCCCCGTCCTGTCGCGCCCCGCCGTCCCGCTGCCGGCCCGTGGCTCCCGGGAGGTGGCAGTGTTCCCCCACGGAAGCCACCTGCCCAGCTCCAGGCCGGCAAGGGAGCCTCTCTCATCTCCCGCTCACTCGTTTTCCGCTCATTTACGGGCAATGGAGTTATCGCGCGTGATCTGATCTGTTAACAGCCCCACTGGGGGCTTTTTCTCTTGCGGGCGAGAAAGTTGCGAAGTGCCGCAGCACAGCCGGAAGGCCGGGATTACAGAAAGTGTTCGCGATCACGGCATAGGTATTTTATACACGTGTATACGTACGTATGTCTATATACATATATAAATGTATTTCAATAAACACATATATATCTAGACATGAGGCAGAGGATCTCCAAACACGGCCACAGAGAAGCAGTGTCATTTACATTTTGTTCGTGCATTTGGGAGAGCTGGGTGGAAAGACAGGTGGATGCGTACCGGCCATCCCTGTTACTACCCCGTATCCATGCACCAGCCCGTGCCCATACACGCTCACAGGCAGTGGCTACAGTCCCTTTAAATCCTCGCTCCTTAGGGGACAAGTCCGGGATTCAGGCCCCGTGTGCCAGAGCCGCTCGCAGAGGTGAGCAGCTCGGAGGGTCCTTAGAACATCCTCGGACGCGCAGCGGTTTCTGACGGACCGGCCGCCCCTCACCGCTCCACCGCAAGTTTCTCTTCCCCCATCACCCGCTCCGGCTCTTTATCAAAAGCCTCCTTCCCTTTCCCTTTCTTGCGCCCGTCCGCAACCCCAGTGCACCCCTTCGCGCGCTGCCTGGCGGAGGGGCCGCAGCATCCCCGCCGGGACACCGTCCCGCATCCCGGCTCCGGGCGCGGGGTTCCGCCTCGACGGCAGCGGCCGTGGGCTGCGGGGCGGGGCAGGGCGGCACTCACCTGACGATGACATACATGACCAAGAAGTTGCCGAAGAGCCCCACGACGCAGACCACGGAGTAGAGGGCCATGATGGCGATGGCGGTGACCACGGAGGGGCCGCCGCCCGCGGGCGCGCAGGGCCCGCCGCCGCCCGCGCTGCCATTGCCATTGCCGCCGCAGGGCTCGGAGCGGTTCCAGCCCAGCGCCGCCGAGGCGTTGCCCCAGGCCGGGCAGGGCGGGCGGCAGGCGGAGGCGTTGGCGGCGAACGGGACCTCCAGGGCTCCGGCGAGGAGCGGCGCGGACCCGTTTCCCAGCAGGTAGGCGACAGCCATGGCTGTCTGACAGCCACGGCCTCAGCGGGCTGCCCCGCTCGCTCCCCGCGCCCCAGGGACGCCCGGCGCGCCGCGCTGCTGCTGCTGCCGCGGTCTCGGCCAGGCGACGGCACCCGCCCGCCCCGACGGCGCGCCCCGCCGCTGGCTGCGGGCACATGTGCGCGGCGGGCGGGGCGGGCCGGGAGGAGGGGCCGTGTCCGCAGGAGCGGCGGGAGCCGCCTCCCGCACCCGCTGCCCGCCGCCCGCCGCCGCTCCTCCCCGGCCCGCGGGACACGGTGGCGGCCGCCCCCAGCGGCGAGCGGGGTGCACCTGCGGGGGGCAGCGGGCGGCGCGCCGGAGTTGTTCGCTTCCCCTGCGGGTGGCACTTGGAGGCAAAGCGCTTGAAATGTTCCTTTGCCCAGCGCCACAGGCATCGGTGGCAAACATCGGAAAGAGAGAACCGGGGGAAAGTGACTTGGCGAGATAAAGGCCGGTGCAGAGAGAGGAGATCAGTGCGCGACTGATTATCGTAGTGAGACAGGGGTCTTGGCAAAACGATGTCCTCAGTGATTATAGAGATAATAGAACCTTGTTAAAAGGTGATGAGCTTCACGGCAACACTTCGGAAGGGGCGGTTGTGAACAGAATTATCCTTTAGAAAATACTGGATCTCAAGAATCCTTAGGATTTTCAGAGAACCTTCTGTTCAGAGCTCCAAGAATGTTCTCCCCTACTATTGGTGTGATTGTTATCAGATGTGATAACACAGATAAGAACGACATCGAAACCGTTCTCGAGCCGTACACTCATTGTTACTGGGTGCTTAATTTGCGCACCTTCTGTTTTCACCGGCACCTTTCCCTGATCACTTGTTCCAAATGAGTACAGAGGTGCAGGACTGCCTGATGGCTGATTATTAGGACTCAGCTCATTTACTGTCTCACTAATGAAATCAGAAGAGATCCCTGGTAAGGCGGAAAAAAAATATCTCCTGGTGAACAGGAAGGTGACAGAGTAGCAGTGATTGCTCCCGCTGCCTCATCATGGATGCGCACTTATTCTGCTCACCCTGTGCAGAGCACCTCCCGCTATTTCAAGAGTGGTAATGACAAAAGTGGAGAAGAAGCAAGTGGCAACCTAACGGAAAGATGCAGAATCCCTGGCATTTCAGTATAAGGGTTACCCATGTGCTTGTGCCACAAGCAGTGGGAGCCAGTGCTGCTCAGGGCAGGTAACAGTGGCGGTATTGACCACACACTCTTTCACTGTATATCTGATAATTTGTGGGGAGGAAGAAGAGGCAGTGGGAAAGGGGTGCCACTGGACTTTGAGAGGGATACGGATATGGAGAATTTGTATTCCTTTTTTCATTCTAAAGTGAAATGGAAGGAGAAGAAAAAAGTAAGCTATTAATGGGCACTTTCAGTAGATAGCATGTATTGCTTCATGGCCAGAGAGAGTATTTTCAGCATTGTTCATTGGGTAGGAGAGAGCCCATTTAGCATTGCATGTAGGATGAGTTTTAGAATAGGAGTTGTTTTTGTCTCTGGAAAAAGCTGTGGACAAGGGGAAATGATAGCAAGAACTCAGAGATTTTACGTGGTCAAAGACACTGCCTCTTTATCCCCTCTTGAAGTATAGCATGTACACAGAGCAGGAGGAACAAGGCTTTAAAACTGGGCTTTTCTCAGAGGCTTTCGTCTCTGTGTATGTGCACAGAGTGTGGGAGCCTCTCCCTGTGCTTGCCCTTTGTTACACCAAAGACATCAGAAGAGTTTAAGGTACGCCACAAGTACACAATTAGTATTTAGCCCTTTGAACACAACTGTGCCTAGCTGTGGAAGGGATGGGGAAGATGGGGAGCAAAAATCAAGGCTGCCAGGAGATCCACTCCATATCTTGTGCCATAGCCAGATTTGTATCATCCTCACTATCAGAAGACTATGAATTAAAAATGACAAAAAAACTACATTAAAATGTCTTTTAAAAAAACCCTTAAAAACAGATGCCCAGGTAAATTGAGTCCTATTTACAAGTCTTTATGACTGCTCACAGAAAAGTGATTACACGCAAAAAAATTATTATGCCCAAATAAATCAAACTTTTGGCTGGTGCAGATGAAATCGTAGGATGCAGAGAGGCTGGCAAAAAGCCCTGGGAGTTGAGCCTGTTTAAGACAGGCCTCATTAAGCAAAATTTCAAGGTAGGGGAGTGATAGTTAAATGCACCTCTTTGCAAAGTTATTACAAGTGTTATTTCCCAAGGACATAGGCAATGTGAAATAAATGTTTAGAATAATGCTTTCAGATGGTAAAGATCATTTTGCGTGTAAAAACGTGTGAGACCTTTTCTTCCAATAATTTCAGATAATATAGGACTGTGTGGCCAAGATTCTGGTGAAAGAGTGTTTGTGAAGTTGAAGACCAGTAATTCCTTCTTGATGGTAGTAGTTCAGATTTTTCCTTCTTCATAAAAAGAAGCAGTCTCAGTCATTTGCATTATTTCTGTATTCATAGATCACCTGTGTCTCTCTAGATTTTGACAGTGACTCTGCAGATAAGGGCAATCTGTAGAGTGGCAAATACTATATCCATTAGCTGAAAATAAGTACTTTAAATTTCATCATATCTGAGTTCTTATGCCCTTGTAGAAAATAAAATGTCTCTTCAAAGTTTAATAAATGTAGCTATAAGTGATAGCTTTTGTTCTTGCATAACAAGTCTGAAGGGTGTCAGTTGGACCACACTGATGGTTGGATTAGATGATCTTTAAGGTCTCTCCCAACCTTGACCATGCTGTGATTCTGTGATATAGTCTTCAATTTCCTTATCTGGCAAGGTTACAAAGCAGATTCATGACAGTTTGTTAAGGACTGTATTAGCTGTCCTTGATAGTTAGCTACATTCTCAACTATCTTTGACAAACTAATAGTTTTACTTTTGCTAAATTGGAGCTACATATTGAATGAGAAGAGTGAAAGGAGTTCCAAAAAACTACCACTGTAGTTAATGACATAAGGGTCTAGAGGAAGTTAGTGTGAGATATAATTTAACACAGTGGTAAGGGGAACAGCTCAGTTCATATAATCTTACATTTTCTAGTTCTTAGGTATTTTGACTCTGCAAGTTCAATTCTTGGTCATTGATTAGGCTTTCCAAATCCAGTACCTCAACAGAGGGGAGATTGCTGCAGCTCTGTGCTCTTAGGTCCAACTAATAGCCAGACCGGGCTTGTATTCCCAAAAGTCACGCCTGCAAACACCTTTATAGAACCCACACATAAACATATACACAGAGCTGGCCCCACAGACCAGCTCAAACACAAGCAGCACTGACAGAAAGACAAACTGACCAACAGCCTCACCCTGCTCCCTTCTGGGTGTTCAGGGTGAAAATGTTCTAGTGGGAATGTATATGTGTACATGTACACCATATGGCTCTCCTCAGTGAGCACCTGGATGAGACAGTCTGCCCAGCTGCTCCCTGCATCCCAGCTGTTTGCACATGGACATAGGAGCCCTGAGGCTGCAGCACCACTCAGGTTGTGCATATGGACTCATGTTCAGACACCCAACACACACATGGGGGGACACACTAAGGCCCCTTAGGAACCATCCTCAGACTCAGTGTACCCAGTAGCTGGCCTGTATCCCTCCCTTTTCCTGCCTGTGTCTCTTCCTCTCTTCAGCATCTCATGACACATTTTTGTGCAATCCCAAGATACTCTTTTCTTGCATCCCATATTGTGTCCCATATCCCTAGCAGTGACACCCTACAGACTCGGAGGTGCTCCAGGCAACTGCTCCCCTGTGGTGTTGGTTATAGTGCTTGGCCCATGGGGCTGAGGCTTCCCTGTGACAGCCTGGGGACACTCTAGGGAGAGATCTCATTTCTCTGATGGCATTATTGGTATTCCCCCACCTGCCCTCGTGTCCTGGGGGTCCTTCCTGTGTGAGGAGAGGGGTCCTTTTTGGGATGGTGGTTCCTCTGGTGGCTCCTGGAGTAGCCATAGCAGAGAATTATTTAGGTTCCCCCACCTGCTGCTGTCTCTGTCTCTCCCTGCATGTGTGCAGATACAGATCACATAACTTAAGAGTCATCTCTGGCAATCTCACTGCTAAATACTGACTTCTCTAATATGCCAGAAAGGCAGCGTTAGGCATACACAAAGGATGCACCTGTTGGAGAAATACTGTCCACAGAGACTGACTACTCTGCCCACTCACAGATGGTGATGTAGGGAAAAATATTTATGTGGCCATAAAATTGGCTTTTGCTGAAGGGAGGAGATTCAAATAGATAATTTAAATATAGTTATATACTTCTAGGAAATCCTCAGAATGCACTAATAAAATATTTGTTATGGGCCTCACAGGTTCCACAAGGCGTTCAGAAATAAATGGAAAACTCTGAGCCATCATAAATTGCCCTGTGACAAATATAAGTTCTAAACTACAGTGTAATGCCACTTTGGTAGCACTAAAAGTAGAGCATTATGTGACACTAAGTAATTGCCACCCATTACGTGATTAATGAAATTAAATAATACAGTGTGGCAGAATAAAGAGCTGACTTTGATTCTTGGAAGGGGAGGACACTAGCAAAATCTCTACAGAATAGGCAGCATGATATCTGGCATTTTGATTTGTCCATGTGATTTTATTTTGAGAAATAAAATATTTTCAAAATCAAAAGGAGGGGGAAAATGAGGGATTATGATTTTGAGAATTTCCCAAACTGTGTTTTGGTTAATTTTATAAGTGATTAAAAGTTACAGAATTTAAAATCTGACAAGCTCTACTTATTTTCAAATGAGGAAATAGTCTCAATTTCCTCCTGTGTGAAGTGTGAACTTGTGATTTTTAACATAAACCCAACTGCAGGATTTTGTTTCCTGATGTGTTTATCAAATGTAACATTTCTTTGCCTCTACCTGCTTACATTTCCAAACCTTTTTTGTGGGCATCCTATATGGATCTGTTTTTAGGACTGCATTATTTATTCTGTCCTTCAAACTCATGTCCTGTTCCCTTTTAAATCCCTTCCTTGTTTATTATTTCCTTTGCTGCCCTAACAAGAAGTGATTAAACATACATTTGATCTATCACAGGGAAATCTGTCCAGTGTAACCCTGCTGATATAATTGCCATCATTCATGTTCCCATATGAATACTTTTAATGGAAAATAATGGGAACTTTTGAACAAATGGATAGTTTTATTTCTAATTATTCTTGCATACAAATGTTAAAATTTATGTGCCCTTCAAATATCCTGTTTTCCTCCTCACGAAAGCATAAGCCAGAGCTGAGGCACCACTGAAATGAGCCAAAATAAAAATTCAGCACACTTTCTCCCAGCCTTTATCTCTCTGTTCTTCCACATGCAGAAGAAGCCCACTTTACCACCATATCTGCAGTAATTTGTAGGGAGATAATTTTAGAGGCTCATATAAATCATGAATGCAGTGTCCTCACAAACAATACTTGCAACAGGCATGCCATGGGCTTTGTTTTTTTCAAACCTTTCCACAGTAAGTGATACTGCAAAGTGAATTAATCTCTCTTTTGTCTTCCCAGTAAGTATCAATTAGTGTAAAATAAGGTCCTCTGTCTTCCAGCTCATAATTGTTGCTTCTTGCTTGATTTCTCTGCTCCAACAATTGATACTCAAAATGCTCTTGAAGTCTTTGTGTGCATTCTTGCTGTGTGCAGCATGCCTTGCTCCTTTCAGAAGGGAAGGCTGCCTGTTTTTGTAAGACAGCACTACACTTTAAACCTTGCACATAACAGATGTAAGACATAAGTAGGGCTAGAGGCTAAGCAAAGACGAACAACAGGAAAGGAAAAGGCACACTGGAAAACTGGAATTCCATAAAGAGTCTGATGTCGATCTGGCTTCTCATAGCACCAGGTGCAGTCCTAGAAAAATGCCTGCAAATAGAGATGGAGTTTTGTGTTTTTGACTAGTAGGAACAATCACTTTGAGATGTAACACGAGTTCTTCAAGTTCAAGACATCAGTTTAGCCACAAAAAGCCAGTTTTACCAAAAGGTTTAGATATTTGGTCACTAAATCACTTCTTTCCAAAATGCAAAGTTCCATGCCTTTATTTGGCTGCCATGTGTCACTTGATGCTATATATTTTGTATTAACAGTGTTTGCTGGAATAGGCATTGGTGTTAAAGTCCACCTCAGGAAGCAAAGCTTCTTAATTGCTGAAGTGGGAATTGTCATTGTCCCTTTGCTCTGGGTAAGTAAATGGTTAATTATCTACAACTAAATGGAGCAGCTTCCAAAAAGAGAGATCTTTCACATCCTTTTTTCTCCCAGTATCCCCTGAACTATCATCTACTGTTTAAGCACTCAGCTAAAAATTGTGCTTAGGTTCTTTTGATCTCATGAGAGATGAGAGCTCAGGTGTTCCATCTTCTTTGCAGGGTGTCTTGTTCTTGGGGTGCATATTAGGGCATCTGAGAGAGAAGGCATAGGAGCAGCATCAGCAGTGATTGATGAAGTGACGTGGTGATGGACACCCAGCAGGGGAAGGAGTTGTGTCTGTGATTTCAGATTGAGGGAGGCGTCTTCCTCAGGTACTGGGTAAGGTACTGGGTAACTTATGTCCAAAGGATAAATTCTGATTTTCGTGCTCAAATTCACTTTATCACTTGCAAATGCCTGCTTTAAAGAAACCTTGGGGTTTGAACTCAGCCCACACAGTGCTCTATAGATGACTGTTGTGAGATAATGACACTGTCTAAATAGAGTGTCTTAAGCAGAGTGCTGGTGTAATCTCAGTTTAGATTTATGACAGAAAGCATGGCACTACTCCTTCTCAGGTTGTTTACTTGCATTTGTCCTTGTCATATGTTTGACAAATGTTTGAGTTTGCATCTTGAGTATCTTGAGTATTGCTTCTATATAAATGTATAAAGAAAGACACTTATACTTCTCCACTTATTTTTTCCTAAGTGTCCTGGTTTCAGCGGGATAGAATTCATTTTCTTCTCAGTAGCTGGCACAGTCTTGTGTTTTGGATTTAGTACAAGGATACTGTTGATAGTACACTGACATTTTGTTTGTTTGTTGGTAAGTGGTGCTTACCCTAAATCAGAGACTTCTCAGTGTCTCATGCTCTGGCAGTGAGGAGGCACACAAGAAGCAGGAGGGAGCACAGTCCAAATGGTCTAAATGGACATTCCATACAATAGAACATAAATTCCTGTATATGAACTGGGAGGAGTTGGTTAGAAGGGGATAATTACTGCTTGGAGATGGGGTGAGCATTGATGAGTGAGTGGTGAGCGCTTGTATTGTTCATCACTTCGTTTTCCTATGTTGTGTTCCCCTTTCTCTCTTTTTCCTTCTTCGTCTCCTGGCTCTGCGGTACTTAGTTGCCAGCTGGGGTTAAGCCATGACACTCAGAAAGCAGAATTCTCTTGGTATAATGATTTTTCGCCTGTGGGTTGCCAGTTCATGAGCCAAGAAAAGGATGAACTATTGTAGCCTTGTTCCCACACTAATCCATTTTGAACAATGAACATGGTGAGGGGAGATATTGAAGGAGGGCAAAGAGTTTTCCTGGTTAATTTTTCTTGGAAAAGTATATCTGCCCAGCTTATTTCTTTGCAGCAAGTACAAGACATAACATATGAACAGGTAATAATCTTGGTGTCACATGGCATAGGATTTCACTGGAACATGGTGATGTCCTATTGTATTCTGAATGCAGTATTTGTATTGTGAATATGTGCAAGCATGCAGAGACTCTGCTCAGTGTGTTATTAAGGCTCTTTATCAAATGCATAACAGAGTCAGCAAGCTACACAAATTAGATGTCTGAGTCATAGCCTTCACATTTGCATAGGAGGGATAATAGTACTACTTATGACAGGATGAAAGGTCACAAGCATGTCCTGTATTTATCTATGTATTTTTAAGTGACATAAAATCTGAAATTTGAAATAAACTTTTATTTCTGATTTTTCTGATTTATGTTCTCCCTTCCTTTTCTATTTTCTTTTTATTTGCAAGTAGTCTGCAGTTACTAAAAAGAGAGCATAGGAGATGATTCATTTCCAAACAACCACAATAGGAGAAAGAAATCAACTTGAAGTGAAGATTTCACACTTATCTGTATAATAAGCACTTCCAGTTTCTCATCAATTAGTGATTGCAAAAACTAATTTGCAGTAGGGTATGACATATAGGAAAATGACCTTTAATTTGTCACTAAGATTCTGAATGCCCCTGGCAATAGAAAGGTGTCCTTTCAGGGTACAATAACATTTGAAGTGATGGAAAAAAATAGTCCTTGCACTCCTACCCCATTAGATTGTGGAAATTATTGTCCATTGAAATTTCTATGATTTCAAACTAGTTCAGAATATCTTTTCTCTCTTTGATTTCTCCCTTCTATGAAATATCTGTAGTCTATTAGGTTAAGATCTCTTGTAACCTCTGATGTGTGACTTTGTTGTCTTTGCCTGCAAGAATAAACAGAGTGAAGAAGCATGTGCATTTTTTGCCTGAGGTAAATGGGAGCACATATGGGGCATGCAGTAGAAAGTTGTGTGATGGATGACTATAAACATGGATATTGTAGTTGCATAATTGTCTTTTAATGTTTATGTATTTGAAGTGCTTGAAATGATAGAGTAGAAGTATCCATGGTAGCCTTATTCTTTTCTGGTTTGGATATGCCATGCTTAGCATCACATTCAGAATTCTCCTTTCTGGATGCATTATCTTTTTGTACCATGAATCATTTAACCATAAAGAAAACAATGGGACTAATTTGTCTTTGATATTGCTGGAGTAAGTAAGATATAATTCAGATGAAATCAATGGAGCTTCACAGGGCAACAGGAACTTGAGGAAAGACTTGGTTATTGCTACCTAGGGGAACAGATTCTGTCTGCTCTCTTGATTTACTTAGAATGCAAGTTCTAGGAGGTGGGAAAGACCTTCCTTTTGCTGTAAGTAAATGTTTAGAGTGGTAGAGGGCCAGGGAAAAGAGTCATGGCAAAGAAGTTCACATGAAAAATAAGAAAGTAATTTGTAACAGCCAACATGGCTTCTATAAAGGCAAATCATGCCTGAAAAATCTGATGGCCTTCTACTGTGGAGTTACAGCAGGGACAGATGAGAAAGGCCTAACTGACATTATCCACCTGGACTTGTGCAAAGC
>WBNQ01058431.1:3135-13983 GCA_013401375.1 Spizella passerina
TGTGGAATGCTTTAGCCTGAACTAGAAGCAAGAGTACACATGAGCATCAGTGTGGTGCAAGACTTAAGTTTAAATGAGTTGAAGGATTAGGAAGAAAATACTTTGAGTCAGCTGAAATTCATAGGCTGCATTTTGTTAAAAATTAGTAGCAGAAGTACTCCTTGCATTTGTACAAAGCCCAGATATCAATGAAAAAATTAAGAACTCATTTAATTATTTCACTGGTCGCAGCATAGTTTATAGTTCCCAGTAGAAAGGTAATTTCTTCTGTCCTGAAGAGATGTGCAAACTGTGGTTTATTAGGTATTTGTCAGATGGCTCATCTGTCAAAACTATGCAGCAGAAATGCTCTAGTATGCAAAAATAATTTTGTGGTCTCATCCCTGTGACTATGACATCCATTCTGTAGGCTGGGCTGGCCCTGCCCTGTGGGCTGCTCCAAGCTCAAAAGGGCTGGTAGGTAGTTTTGTGGGTATTGCAGTTGCCACATTTGTGAAGTGGCTGTGGCACAAATAAACACTGGTAGATGGGAATGACTGCCCAGCCCGGGGATTGCCTGCTGCCCAGAGATCTTGGGCTCTGTTGCCTTGAATGAATGACTGAAGAGAAAGCTGTAAAGTGTCACCGAGTTCAAAAGAATATTACAGAAAATCAGTAAAATATATTTTTTTATTATGTATAAAAGGCTGAGTCCTCCTCAGTTTCTGCTTTCCTGAGAGAAAACTCACACTTGGTGCTGTGTATGAAGTACTTTGATGGTTCATCCTGTTTCCTGTGAGCAGCAGAGTGGTGTGGCTGTGGCCACCTGGCAGAGCCCTTTGTGCAGCACAGGTTTCTCAGGATGTGCGTTTTGCTGAACAGTGGCTGGGATGTGTATTTTTCTCCTTTCTTAGAAAGAACAGGTAGCTTTAAAGGTTACAAATGTACCTCTAGAAACAATTTTGATAAGTGCACAACTCTGAATCCCTTGGCTTCTGCGGTTGAGGTTGGTGAGTGACAACTGGACTGGGACCTGGTCTGGAGGCAGTGTTTCTGTTTGACACATTCACGTTTTCCTAAAGAGCTATTTCTTCCTCCAGCTCTTTTAGCCTCTGGAAATCTACTGATAGATCACAGGCAGGAGTACATCTTTCCTTGCACTCTTTCTAAACTTGGTTCATTGACTCATGTGTGAATTTTGCCATCTTGAGTGGGTGTTTTTTGCTTTCCTTACCTCCCTCCTCTCCCTTTCTATTCAAGAAACTTCTAATTTTAATTTGGAAAAAAACTCTGTAATCTTGCATGCCAACTGTCTGGGAGCATATGGATCTTCATTACCCCTCACAATGTGATAGGTATTATTTATAAAGTAAATTAGGAGAACTTCAAAGGAGGTGTTGCTGCTTTTTATGTCCGTAACAAGTTTTATTTTTTAAACTTGTTGAGAGTGTATTTACATAACAGAAGCCTGCAACTTCCCAGTAGTTCCTGGTGCCTAATAGGGCAGTGCTACATTGCTTTCCTATTTCTGGAGAGCTTCTCCCAGTTTGAAATGCCTGTATTTTTCTGTAAGAACCCTTGCAATGTTGGCAAGCTGTCAGCACAGCCTTTTTGGTCTGTCAGTTCTCAAAGGCTCTGCACAGCTGGCTACAGTGCAGCAATGCCACCCCCAGACAAAGTGGGTGGAATAGAGTTTAGGGAAGACCTCAGCACAGACATTATGTAAAATGATAGCAATCCTGCAGGTGTTTTATGCCATTACATACTCAAAATATTTGGCCTGAGCACTCTGTCCATTGCAGAGACACTGGGCTTGGGATGCCCTTTGCGCAAGCTGTGCTGGCATCAGTCCTGCTACAGACTGCACACTGCCTGTCCTGGCTTCTCCAAACCAACATGTGAATATGTTCCCCTTGCTGTCTGCAGCTCTGGGAGCTACTGGATGTGCCAGCTGAGTCTCAGGCACAGGTGATCCATGCAAAACCTTCCCAAAAGACTGGACAGATCTGTCTTCAATGAAGTAACCAGTTTCTCTTTTAGCATTTCTGTGTGTCTGATGCTGTAGTTCCCGGCATTGCAGAGTACAAAGCTCATGGTGGTTCCTCTTTGGGCAATATCTGTTTGTTGTCTTTCTTGCATCAGGGAGCAGAAAGGAAAATCCGAGATGAAGAGAGAAAGCAGAACAGGAAGAAAGGCAAAGGCCAGACATCCCAAGCCTCATGTAATAATGGTGAGTGAAATGGGCCTTTCTGGTCTGGGGTTAAGTCACACTTAACATGTCTCCCTTCACAACTCTGTGCTTTGTGATCCACCTAGCAGCTGAAGGGAAGTTGAGTGCACTCCCTCTGCAGAAAAAGAGTGATATCACCTTCTTCAAAACAATGGCTGACCTGGATTCCCAGCCCGTTCTCTTCATACCAGATGTTCACTTTGGAAACCTGCAAAGAACTGGACAGGTAGGAAATAATGAGATCAGCAGGTGCCCACTTGCCACCTGGCTGCCTCTGCTCTGGGGCAGGTTTTAGGGAAGTAAATAACTGTTCCTGGGGGCCACTTGTTTCAGCTCTCATTTTGGTAAATGCAGTTTTGGCACATCACTAATAGAAGACCTTAGAAAAGGCAAGTACCTTTCTGAGTTCTGGGTGCAGAGGAGTTTATACTTTGACAACGGACGAGTTTGGTTGTTACAGTTCTGTCATTCTTTTGCTTTCAAGTATAAGGTTGATTAGTGACTGAAACACAATCTGGTTTTGAGTGTACTCTTTGGCTTGGTGAAATGAAGTGCCACCTTGTGGTAGCAGAGATCCCCCTCCCTGTCACAGCTGAAAACAACGACCAAGCTCTTACCCGTGTAGAAAGGTGAAGAGTAGGGCCACTAAACACCACTACCCATTTTCTGTCAGCATCACCTAGAGATCTGGAAATTCCTTGAAAAAATATTTTCACTCTTCCAAGTAATACTTTGTCATGCTAATGTTAAATACTCACTATTGGTAGATATTATCATTTGTAAACATAAGGAAGTCTTTCCTAACTTGGCTCTTTTCTATTTTATCACCTGCTGGGAAGTTGAAAACCTGAACTGGAGGGTCAGCTCTGACAACTTTGTTACTATGAACGTGTTATTTATTAACATCTCAGGGAGCAGAATGAGACAGTTATGCATATGTTTATTAAGACAAATAGTTGATGAGGAAATTTATTATGCATCTTGCTGGAAAATACTAAAATGATAAAGATTAAATGAAACTGAGTGTTGGAATTGTCAGTTATTTTGAGGCAGTGAGAATTGTGGTTGAGCAAAGCACAAAGAGCACAGACATTGTAATCACAGCTGTCATGGGCTTACTCTCCCAAGCTGGAAAGACGCCCACTCACATATCAGTGTTGGGTACCTTCTGTCCTCATGGCTTTCAAACCAAAATGGGGATTTGTTTCAAAACAGGAGATGGTGGAAACATTCCTTAGTATATATAATCCTGTAAATAATTTTCTAAACTAACTGGAAGATATCCCCATTTCCTAGCTCTTAGGCAATGTTCAGCCATGTCTTTTATTGCTGTAACTCATAGTTACAGCCCTCAGCTTTGCACACACACACCTCTGAGCTATTTTCATTGCGCAGTTTCAGAAGTGAAGGCTCCCAGTGAGAGCCAAGTGTGCTCTGAGTGCTCTGAGCCAGTGCAAGAGCCCTGCCTGGGGTGGCTTGCCCTGCCCTGCCCAGCTCAGCACCTGCAGGACTGCAGCACTTGTTGGTGCAGACCTGCAGTGCACACACGTTGTGAGGAGTTTGGTTGAGTGTTCTGTGAAGTGTTGGACAAGAGACTGTGATTTTATACCTCCCCTGCTACTGTCAGCTGCATTTGCTGCTGTTGTAAATTTGGTCCTGGTGACTCTCAGCTACGTGGATTTCCACAAAACTGGACTTGGGCTTCTGCCCACAGCCTGTGCAAAAAATATTCAGCTGTACCTTTAGTAATTGTATTCCCATTAGGCCTGTAGTTTAATCTTGTTCTTTATAGTTTAATTAGATTTTCAGACAGTATTAAATGCATACAAAAGCTTTTGAGTGTTGTGGCTTAAACTGTGTTAGGCGTTATTTAGGTGAGCAATCTGATTTAGAGGATTGTAAAATAATTGGGAAAATGATATAAAGCAGGGAAGAGGGTAATGTCTCTCAAATGAACTTTGGTATATTTCTAGTAGATGATATTCAACAACAGTTTCTCTAAGCCACGCTTCTTCCAGATAACAGTTTAGAACTAGAGGTGTTTGTGTTTTATAGGAGGAAAAGGGTTTTTAACATATGACAAACTGCAAAACACTTGTTGTCTTTTCTCCCTTTTGAAGTTATTCTGTTAAGCAAGTATCTGAGTTTTGGGAATAATTGATTTTTATTTCCATCCTTCTAGGTTTACTATAATACAGATGACGAGAGAGAAGGGTAAGATATTTATTGTTTCACAAGCTTAGCAGTTCACATTTTAAGCTCATAGAAAGTTGATACAAAATATGAAATCAGATAAAACTGACCCCTTTCTCCCCCTTCCCTCATGTTCTCCCATGTAAACTGTGCTTTTTATGTCTGTATTTGAATACATTTCCAAGTAAAAGAGCCCTAAGTTTTGATACAGGAAGAGGACAATATATTTCATAATGAAGTAAGCATCTATGTAAGCATGAGGGTTCTCAAATAACTTAAAAACTGTGAATTTTTTATTGAAGCACTGAACTTCACTGCATTCCTGAAAGCTGTTTAGCAGTGCACACATGTGTATGCAACAAATACAGGAACTGCAGAGAGAATAGCCCAGTGCCAAAAGAGGAAGGCAGAAAGAGAAGAGAGAACCTGGGAAGGACAAAGGTTGGACATGGGAGCACTTCCGATCTGACTTTGGAGGGACTGGAAGAATTGATGAAAGTCCCTCTAATAGTTAGAGGTGCCATGAAATAAGGGTTTTAATATGGGCTGCTCAACTTCAGCCCATATTGTGCGCCAGCCCCATAGTTTTTAAAGTTGCTTGAATCCCCAAGTGCACACCCTCAAGTTTGAGAGTTCTGGAGTAACATAACCGCTCCCATAAATCTGCAATTCTTTTATGGTGGTAGGGACTGGCCAAACACCTGCAGTCAACACTGACTTGAAAACATGAGGCCCTTTTTATTTCTTTTTGAAACTGATGCTCTTCGTAAGGCTTACAGTGAATTTGAGGAAACAAAGGGGTTTATTGCATCAAGCAATAACCACCCCTCTTCCCTCAATATTTAAACAGTTAAGGGCCTTTGGGGTTTTTCAAATTAGTGTGTAACATTGGAACATATTTTCCTGTCACCTGTCTCAGCCAGTCAGTCTCGGCAATTTAAGAGGCCTGGATAGTTCAGATAAGCATCAAAAGCTAAATCCTTGCAGTTTCTGCTTTTGGTGCTACATGAGTATCTAGTGGGTGTTTTTGCCAGAGTACAAAGTGAGTCATGACTGTTGCTGTTGTCTTCTCTTCTGCTGTGAGCATAGTTTTACTGTGACATGGTCCCTGTTTTGTGTATTCTAGTAGCAGTGTCCTGGTCAAAAGGATGTTCCGGCCTGTGGAGGAAGAGTTTGGTCCTTCCCCTTTGAAACAAATCAAAGAAGAAGGTCTGAAAAGAGGTAACAATCCATTCTTAGCAGTTAAAAATCATTCTGTGGGACTCAAACCCTCAAACTGGGAGGGGCAGGTGGAGTTTGGACAAAGTCAGTTGTAGGATGCTAGTGCAAATATGGGTAGATGGGAGAGGAGATTTTTGTATCTGCAGTCTATAAGGAGGCATTTTAACAAATGCTAAAAATTACTTGAGAAAAAAAAAGGACTGTGCTTTCTCAAGAGGGGATCAGGACACAAGTGTATAGAAAAAACTTAGAAAGTTTCTTGGTTCTTGGCCAAGCTACAAAGTTTATGAAAGTTCTAGTAGCAAATCTGTGATGGTCTATTTTTAACTTTTGCTCATCTTTTCTGGGATCACAAGCAAATATGCAAGATGCATTGGGTCAAATACAGAGACCTTAACAGGCAAGCTCCTGCTGACTGCAGACTTAGATTGGGTGGAATAAAATCAGAAATTTCCTACCTTATTAGAAATATAAAACATGGAGAGACATCTTCCAGCAGATGTAACAGAATTGTTTAAGGGTTTGTTTCCCTTACCTGGTTTTACTGCCCAGGTGGGTATTATTACAGTTGCAGCAGAGCTTTATAGAAATGATTCCCACAAGCCGACATTTGCCAAGTTTCTCTGTTGGTTAGGGTGGTCTGCTTGAACCAGGGGAAGCATAGAAGGTTATAGGATGGAGACTGATACTTCTTGAAATAAATGTGAGCATATGATTCTTTTAATTAAATCTTTAATTATATGAGGTTAGCACTGACCATGGGCCTACCTTTGGTTGCCTCAAGACCTTGGCCAAATTCACATTATCAGGGCTCTATCAAGCAGAAGATGACAGTCATGAGGGCTATATAAAGAACTGTCACTTCCTACAATTTCACCTGGGTTTCCCAGCTGAAAGCCTAGGAAGTTGCCTGCAAGGAGGTATTGGATTGCTTTGATTATTCCTGTCCTTTGCTGTGGTTAGTTGTTTTGGTAGCATTCAGGACTTGCAGGTATTTCAAGGGTAAGATAAGAAAGAAAGAAAATTTAGCTGGTGGCAAAGCTATGTAAAATGATTAAATCCAGGAGAGGCACAGAAGCAGAGAAGCTGGAGGATGCTCTCTTCACATCCCCTTCCTGTTCAATGTTTCTCTCATCTTGGATATGCTGGCTGGAGGCCAAGGCTTTTCCAGTGTGGCCTTTGCCCTGGTGAACTTCCTGCCATCCGGAACCTTGCATCTGGGATTGTGCTGGTGGTGTGCAGCTCAGCTGAGTCTACCCATTTGATAACTCTGTCTTTGCCAGAGGATTCACTGGTATTAAAATGCTTGGGGTTTTTTTCCCCAGTGTTGCCATATTAAAAGCTTCTTTTCTCAAGATTTATTTGGTTCAGCAGAATCAAAACTCCTAGAGAGCAGGTGTAGATGGGGCACAGCTGTAATGTTTGAGAGGGAGCAGGTCTGATATGTGAAAATAGACATTAAAATATACATTAAAGGCAATGTAATCCCAAGGTGTCTTATTAGGAGAGCAGTGCAGGTAAATAGCAGTCAGTGAGGTGTCCAAGCTCCACTGAAGAACTGAAGTGGAAGTGTGTCCTCACCCTTGCCTTCTGGACCTACTTGTAACACTGTCTGGTGGAAGTAAAAATATTAAGGGGCAGCCTTCAAGAAAACAGGTCTGAAGGGATTTGCAAGTGCTGTTCATATTCTCACTCAGGTAGCTGCCTCTTTTTGAATTATTCTTTCATCTCCTTGACCTCTAAGGGAAGTCCAAGTGCCCAACACAGAAATGTGAAGTATGTTAATTTAAATGTGCATCACAGCTGGTTACTTGGCTAGACTTGGCTTTTTCCTGTTTTGAGTTCTCAGTAAGTTTTCAATTCACTTTCCCTTTCAGATTTCATATGGAGTTTGCAGTTAATTATAAATCCAGCAGCTGAATTATAGATCAGCTGATTATAGATCAGGTGGATTTCCAGTCCTGTAGTTCTCAGTTTCAAGAAAGTCATTTTTTTGGGTAGCTTTTGCCTTTTAGGAAAATTATGTTGAACTACTCTGAAACATTTTGGATTCATAGCAATCAGGATGTTGAGAGCCAGCCAAGGGAATTTGTGCCTAGGCAATAACGAAAACTCCAAATGTGAGAAAGGAAAGGTAAATTACAGCTACCAGCCCTTCTTTCCTTGACTAAGATGTGCCACATCTTTATCCAGACACTACTTGACAGAGACTGTGGTCACTGTTCATAGGGTGCCAGTCATAGCACTGGTAGTGCCCAGGCTCAGACCTTCCTAATGCCCCAAGTCTTACTGACTCATTGTGTCCTTAGTTTAATTCTTCCTCGTGTTGTTGTTATGTTGTTGTTAACAATTTAAAAAGAGGTATCTAACATTATTCTTCTGCATTCACACATAAATCCTCAATTTGGTGGCCTGGCTTCTAAAAGTCTCACTGGTGCAACAACATCCCTTTGCCCCTCAGCAATTTGGTGTGTTGGGGCTATTTCTTAAGTAACTAAAGACAAATTTATCTTCCCCCATCTTTTACAAATCTTTTTAACATCTAAAAAATATTAAGGTCTACAATAGTTATCAGTGCTGGCAAGAAGGTTAAGGGCTAAGACCAGGGAGTAGATCAGACAAATTTGAATTTATCTTGTACCTTTCAGGCAAAAATAGCTCATTACCTTGTACAAGATTTCCCCCTTGTTCCCCTCCAAATCTTGTCATTTGTACTGTTTGAGTGAGTCCATCTAGATGCTGTGAATGTGATGACAGTAGGATCAGAGGACATGAATTGTGTTACATGGTCACAGGCATTCAGTGGCAATGCTGCTGCTGAGCCCAGTGGAGCCTTTGCAGCCCTTTTCCCTCCCCTCTGGCTGTGCCTCCCACTGTGGCTGTCTCTCTGCTGCTCTGCCAGCATGAAGGCTGTGGGGCTGCATTGTACACTGAGGCAGGGATTTGATGTGTCTGAAGAATAACTCGAAAAAAGGGTTGTTTTTTCACTCACATCTGCTCTTTGAGAGAGTTTTTCATCCTGGAAGATTTGTTCAGATGAGCCAGAATAAGAGGGTGTAAGGGCAGGGATGAGACAGGGACTTTGGAAGGCATCACTGTCACCACAAGTCATTTATGGAAGAGTACTCTGCTGAATCAAAGCCAGGAGTTTCACACCTGTCAGGGCAAAGAAAAGCCTAACAACCCCCCATGTGCTTACTAATCCTTTCTCTCTGTGTGTATAATGTCGCCTGGCACACCAAGCACAACAGAGATGTAAAGCTCAGCACCGGGATTGTGTCATGTACCCAAGTTTAACCTTGGACCAAGTGTTTTTTTTCTCCTTTCAGATATATTTGTAATTGTTAAGGCTGGCAGAGCTCCAGATATTTGTAAAGCCAGGAGTTACAGGACAACCCTTTAGTCACAAGGAAAAGGTTTACTAAATTAATATAAGTGTTAGTACTGGTAAAATTAGTCTGTTGAGTGAGAGCTTGTTCATGTGATTAAGCACATCAGGCATGGTAAAATTTAACTCCTGGTGTGGAATTTTTTTTTTCTTTTATGTTTTGACAAATTAAGTTGTGACCCAAAGTTGTCTCTGCTTCTAACTCCATTAAAATAATGTTCTCAGGCCAGGCCCCAAAGAGGTGCCAAAATATAGGTGAAAAGGATGTGGCTCTGCATGCTGTGGTTGCAGTGGCTCATATTTTTGAATTAAAGATGCAAGAAACCCGACATTGTCCTCCTGCATGCTTGGTTTGTAGGCCCAGTGAGGGAACTGTACTACCCATTATTTTTTTCCAGTCATTTCAAAACCTGGGCAAAGAAGCAACAATTCTCCACAAACGGGCCTGAGTCCATCCTGCTAGAGTATTGGCCTGAGAATTAACTTAAAACAATTACTTGTATGTGAAAAATACCATCGTATTTTTTGGTTCATCTGCATGTCATCTGTTGAGTTACGTGGTGAAGATATCTCTTGGACCATGAGAATTTGTAGTTTCAAAAGATGCCCTTTTCTGTCTATCTCCCCCCAAAAAAGGGTTACCAATGTAATTTGTCCCACAGACATGACAGTGCATGTGTGTTTGTACCTCATGTGCTGTTTGAAAAGGCAATTCATTTAGGAAACAAAGTGTTTAGCAGAACACCTTATTCAACCTGTTACTTATCAGTCATGTGAGATGATGCCTAAAATACTTTTCTAGTGTCTATGCTTGTATGCTTTGTACCTGTGTGCTTTGCTTCTGCCATGTTATAGCAAGGTTCCTCCATTTACCTGAACAAGTGTGAAGAAAGCAAAAGCTAAAGCGGGTAGGGCACTGTGCCTGTGGACAGCTAGCAGCTAACATCTGAGGGAGGAAGAGGCACAGAAATGGCATTTGGGTACCTAAGCAGGTGGGCACACTGGTAAATGCCTGCCTGCCAGCTGTGCTCTTGAATGTCTCCCCTGTAAAGTCTCAAATGACTTTGAACTAATTTTTCCCAGTGTTTGATTTCCTACTGGTCAGGCCATTTGCAGTCATCTGCCCAGTAATGTCAGAGATAACTATTTCTTTACCTTTTCTCTGATTTTACTCTCAAAGGCACAGCTAAAGGCAACCCAGACTTGCCTTTTTTGAATGTCCTTTCCAAGCCTTTTAGATGAAACCTGGAGTGGTACAAGCCAAGACAGAGGTTTAAGAAGACCTAGATTGTATGTTTTGTCCTATAACCAAGGGACAAGGCCCCAGTGCTTTTTAGCGTCTTTCTGTAAATGGAGATTTAGATTCTGGAAGATAGAGATTCTTTACGTTAGATTAAATTTTCAATACTGTATTTTCAATGCAACTCCAATGTATTGTCCATGTCTAGATCACTGATGATATTGAAGGTACATCTTTTTAAGTGCAAACCATCTTCAGTGCTTCATTTTATCTGTCATGGATTAATATTTGTTTTTCTATTCAGTGTGGGGTATTTCATCTGTGCAATTGACTGAACCTGCTCCAAGTTTGATTTTTTTTTCCCTATTTCAGTGCTTTTGTATGTGAGGAAGGAGACAGATGAGGTGTTTGATGCTTTGATGCTGAAATCACCCACAGTGAAGGGGCTAATGGAAGCTGTAAGTATCCGATGTCCTCACATTGTTTGTCTTTCTTGGCAAGAAAATCTTGAGGCTTTCCATGTTTTATTGAGATAAACCCCTATATAAAGATGAAGTTATTCTCAAGTGCATTTAAAGCATTTCTTAAAGCTTTCTG
>WBNQ01058434.1:0-25704 GCA_013401375.1 Spizella passerina
GTATAAAAATGCTGGATTCTTGAGCTCATAAAGATGAGGTTGAATGTAGTTTATAAGTGTGAAAATACCCCATAACAGAATACAGAATACCCAGGAAAAATGCCTAATGCAGCAGCTGTGTTCTGTTTCCTAGTCCTAGAACAGTCTTGCTGGGATTTTTTAGACACAATCTCTAATATGCCCTCTCATTTCAGCTGTGTTTTTTGAGAGTATTCTATGCAGCACTATGAGAATTGATTAGAATATCAGACAGGTTGCAAAATTCATCAGACTGCCTTTGGGAAATCAACTTTCATTCTGTCATTTTGAGGATTAGAACAACCTGCAAAATAAATAGTCTTGTAGTCAAATTCCACTGCAAACCTGAACATCAAAATCCTCATTTAAATGTAGTCTGGGCTATTTCTGTGCCTCCCTAATCCTTGTTTCAGTCTCCCATGTGATTTTTCTAGTGAGGGCCTTGAAGAAGCTCCTTTCAGTCAGAAAAATTGGTTTGGGCACTTGGGCTAAAGACGGGGCAGAACAAGGGAAGAAGAAAGATGTGGACGCTGGAGCACTTGGCTTGACAGCTGGATGGTAATTGACTATACCGGCCACTGGATGTCACTTGTTCCACATAAATACATCTAAGCAGCTCATTATCTGGCTGCAGAGACAATAGTTAGTGTGTCTGCTGGGAACGTGCAAATGGGGCCTAAGTGAGCACGGACAGCAGAATTTTCCTTTCCCTGCCTTATGCTTTTTCATCTGAAAATCAAGAGAGCTTAATTTGAAGTGACATCTTGTTACTTTGGAACCACAAGATGCTTGTGGCTGACTTTTGCCTATGCTACCCTTCTTAAGTTTGGATGCTGGCTTTTCCTGGAACGTAGAACTGTGAGGCAGCCGTAAAGAGGGTCCTATTTCTCCTACTACAGTGCTCGTCTCCATCCCCTTTGTAGCAGTAACAGTGACTTGCACCATGAGTAGAGTCAACAGAAACATGGTTTGCACGATAGTGCTTTTGATTTCTGCGTGTAGGTTTGCCTTAAAGATGAAAACATGGGTGTAGAGAAAGATACATCAAAGTCAGAAAAGGAAAAAAAGCAGGAAAAAACCCAAAACAAACAAAACAAAACAAAAAACCCAAAAAGAGAGGAAAAAGATAGAAAGGAACAAAGCCCAAGAGGAAATATTCTATTCTTGAGGTAGAGACAGTTCACTGCAGAAAAGCCAGCTATAAGGAAATCACATCTTGGAAAAAAATGTGTGGACAATGTCAACACCAGTCAAATATTTACTGTTTTTTAGTGTGTTGGCTTATGTATTTTTCTGGCCATGTGCTGTGCAAGCAGAATTGTGCCTAGATGTACAGCCCGTCTGTCACCCCTGAGGGGAGGCTGCAGCCAGGTAGTGTCGGTCTCTTCTCCCAGTTAACTAGGTACAGGACAAGAGGACACAGTCTTAAGCTGTGCCAGGGAAGGCTCAGGTTGGACATCAGGAGGAATTTCACCACAGAAGGGTTGATCAGACATTGGGAGGGGCTGCCCGGGGATGAGGTGAAGTCGCTGTCCCTGGAGGTGTGTAAGGAAAGACTGGACTGCCACTCAGTGCCATGGTTTAGTTGACAAGGTGGTGTTAGCTCACAGGTTGGGCTCAATGACCTCAAAGCTCTTTTCCAGCCTAACTGATTCTGTGTGATTCTGCTATTGCATCATCTCTCTGACAGCAATCAAAAACTGCTATAAAAGGAGGAAGGGCCTTTTCCTGCCTGATCCTCAGATAACTGTGTCAAGTCTTTCACCTAGGTGTCAATGCAACCCTCAGCCAGAGAGCATCGTCCCATCACCTCTTTTCCTGGCTAAATTGTCATCATTCTAGTAAGTATGTAAACTATGTAAAAGTTTACTATAAGTTAACTATAAGTCTGTGTAACTATGTAAAAAAATCAATTCCAAAGATATTCATGAAATGCAATAGGAAGACTTGTAAAATAATCTAAAATATCTAGAATGCATAATATTAATTATATCTATATATAATATCCCATAGTTAGTGACTTTATGTCAATACAGGCTTTCTGTAGTGTCAGAATATTTTTTTCTACTGAAATGCTTCTTGTCGAGGTGTCAGGTCTTAAAATTTTCCTAGCATGATGACTTCAGGCTGAGCATGATCTTCTCATGTGAACTGAGTTGTTCTGAAGTGCTACTGCATTCTTGGAAATAAAAACAAACACCCAAACAAAATTGTTCCCTGTCATCTGGGAAAAAAACATTTTAAAAATCATCCAGTGAAAAAAATAAATTCTGATTTTTATTTCTAAACAAAACTTGTTCAAAATGAAAATACGTGTTGTTGCATCTTACAAAATTCTTGCACTTGACTTAAGAATGGGAGTCCAAGTGTGGATCCAATCTAAAAACCAGTAGTTATTGTTAACGATTTCCTCCTACTTGTTATTCCCTTAAAACTTATGCATAAGTTCACTTATGCATTGTGCAGCGCATAAGCACTGAAGTGATAGTGTCTTTGCAGGGTCCATGAATCAATTTTTGATACAACTGTATTTGTTTGTTTTTATTGTGTTTTCACCTGTTTATAGTAAATTGCTATCCTGATGTTTTATTTACTGCTTTGGACAACTTTTAGTTTTTTTACAGCAATGTTATCAAATACTACAGGTATTCAAAACTGAAATAGTGATTGTTTCCCTTCTATTTGCGTTTTCTGCATCTGATGTCATCAGCCACTAAAACTCAAGTAAGGGTCAGTGCATTGTAGAGTCTCAGGTATTTGCTGCTTACCAGCATTACTGTTGTTACAGAATGATTTATTAAAGAATGGTCTCTTTCCAAGGGTCTTTCAGTGATCACATCTATCATAAAGGAATTTTGTCTCCTCAGTTCTGTTGTGTCTTAATACTCTACAGTGAAGTCTGAAGTCCCAGTTGTTCATAACTCTGTAGAGTATAAATTTCCCAACAGCAAAGGTTGTCTCTGTCTGTTTATTATAACACCATATTAGATACCAATGGAAACAACAGAGCTTGTTTATTCTTAATTACATACAATTCAAGCAGTGTATAATACAAACCTTCGCTAATTTTGTTTCAACAGTTAAACATATTGGTCAAATTTGGTAAATGATGCCCTAAAGGACTATAGATTACAAGAGTTGTAGGAGCTTGTAAGCTGCTTTCTGGCACTGAATTTTAATTAAAAATAGGAGGGGACCTTTTGTAATCACACACATGTGAGGACTGGAAAAAAAAGAAAGACTAAAAAATTGACCTTTAGCTTATAGTTGTACACTTTACCACATTTTTTTCTTCTAGCAGCTATACTATGATGTTTCAAAAGTAATTCAGATAGGGAAGGAGGCAGCTAGTTATTTGCATGACAGCTGTTCATGGAGGAAGGTTTTCATGTGCTAGGTCTCCTTCCCTGCTTTCAGGAGGAGCTGTATTCACAGTTTCTCACTTCCTGTGATGACTCCAGGAATATTCAACTTGAGTCTCCTTTCACATTTGGGGGAGCAGGGGACGGCAGGTAGTTAGTGACACGTATTATGGTTTCACATCCTCTTCTTCCACTTCCCTTTTGTGCTCTGAGCAGTGTGGATTTCATCACAAACAAGCTATTCCAGGTAGTTTTATTTTGGTTGGGGCTTTTCTGTGCAGCTTTCTAATTCATACAGTAAGGAATTCCAGGAACAAGAACAAAAAGGTGGCGGGGTTGGTGTGTTGTGGGGTTTCCACTTTGCCCATGCTTTGCGGGATAACTGAGAGACACCTTTCTGGATTTTTATTAATTTATCTGCCTAGGACTCCTATAGGTCTTTTTGTTTTGTGGAGTTAACCAGTTTTAAATTACAGATGAGTAGACATAAGCAACTTGCTGGTCTTGATTTGTATCAGCTGCTTCCAAAGGAGCTCTTCTACAAGTTTCACAGAGCATCTCCTACCTCTGATCCATAATATTGAAAACATAATTTAAGGAAGCATTTCCTAGCTTTAAAATCACATTATGTGAAGTCATAGATTGGTATCACAGAAACACATGTATATAATGGTACCAAAAATACAGCAGATCCTTAAGCTAGTAGTATTTTAGTCATAAAAGAGCCCAGGACTGTAAATTTCACTACAGTCAGGTTACAGACACTGTAAGTGATGAAATGAAACAGTACCTACTTGAGTTCCTCTTCATGCAAACATTTCAAACAAGCTGAGGCAAAATGAGTAATGCGTGCATTAGTGTTCTGCGGGGTGATATATTCATTAATTCTTTTAAAGTGTGCATGGATCTCCAGGTGAATCATGAGAAAATACCAACTTCCAACCTGCTGAGTGTCAAAAAATGGTAGAAAAAACTTATTTAGGTTTTGTTTTGTTCAATATTTTTAAAGTGTGTGTCTGTGTACTTTAAGCTCCTGATAGGCTATTAATTAAAACAGGCTTTTTTCCCTTTTTCAATTCTTCTTTCTTGTACAGCAAATAATGAAGCAGTTCTGCCACTGGCAACTCAGAAAAGAAGTAGAGAGAAGAAAAGTTCAGGCAAAATAGAGTAACTAAAAGTCACATTTCCAAAAAAAAAACAGGCAAGGAGATGAGACTATTTTGTTGAGTTCTGGCAAGTACCAAATTACTCAGTTTGTAACAGTGGGTACACTTAAGTTCCATGCTACCACCCAGGAAAGCTTTGAATTCCATGTCCTGAGAGACTTGCCATTAAACTGGGAAAAAAAGTCTTTGCATGGAGTGTTAACATCCTCTGTCAGAGGATGCAGGTGGTGAGGTGACCACAGCTTAGAGGAAAAAGGTACCTTGGCTCAGCTGAGCAGAACTCACTTCTCCCACCCTTCTCCCTCTGGCGAGGCAAATTTTAGCCTCAGCTCTGTTATGCTTGTGTGAAAGATCCCTTTGCAGCAGAAAACCTCTTTTTCTGTGGGCTCAGGAGGGCAGGCCGGGCCGGGAGCTCCAGGCTGGTGTCAGCACAGCCGGCGCAGCTCAGCACTCACACTGTGGGGTGACCGGCAGGTAACGCCGCATTTCCCGCTGCACCTCGCTGGGCACACACCTGCCGGGGCTGCAGGCAGGAGGAATCTCTGTCTATAGACCTGCCAGGGTCTGGAGAGGTTTCATTCCCGAGGGTCAGGCAGTGGGGAAGTGCCAGCTTGTGCACAGCTTGTGGAAGGCAGGCGTTCCTTCCAGTGAGACTGTGCAAGTGAAACTGCGCAGAGAGACACTCGAATGCATTTCAATGAGCAAAGTCACGTGTAGCGCTTTCTCTAATTAAAAAATGTTTATGTGAGTAATCTCTTAGGAAAATGGGGGAAAATGATAATTTTTCCCACATTTTGAACTTTAGAATGTGACCCTGATAGAATAATTACTTTCGCCAGCGTTTTTTTTTTTCATGAGCTTTGGTCTGACATTTGAAACTTGTGCCAAAACCACTGGGGTCAAAAGGTAGAATTAAAAAATTCCAAAACTCCTTTTTCCTTTCTTTCCTTTCTTTTTTTTTTTTTTTCAAATGAACAGGTATGTCTCTCTATACAGAAATTAAAGAGATGGAGTGTTTTTTGCCTTTCAAAAAGTTACTTATTCACTAGAAGTTTTACAGAGAAAAAGTTACTTACACACTGGGCAAATATGTTCTGTTTATCTGCCAAGACAATTCTTGCACCATAGTAATTCCTTCTGAAGAAACAAATGTCCCCTTTCACATTACAGCTATGCACAGTTTACATGAATTTTTCCAGGACTCCACTTTAGAAAACTGCAGCAACACTTACATGTTTTTTTTTTCCTTCATGTGTAAGCTGTGACCTTTTTATCATGGCCCCATGCCTATACAAGCCAAAGCACTGGTAGGTGATAACCTGTAGGTGTTATGAAAAGTACTTTGCTAAACAGGAGCACTGCAAATTTTGTCAGAGCGAATAGTTTTACCACATCCGTGTTAGAAGGGCAGACCAGAACAGGACTGAGGAGCTCAGAGTCAGCAAGTGTGGAACTATGAGATCCATGAAAGACAGCCTGGATTTTTCCCTTTATTTGGGTCCCCCTCTATCAATGTTAAGAGGCCCACTATATGTAAAGCAAGTCTCCCAACATTTATTGTGCCAACAATTGTGGTATTGCCTGCCAGAGAATTCTTCAAATAAAATCTTGAGCCTGGGCTGAGTGATGCCCTTGGGATGCTAGTCCACTGGGAATTCTCCCAGGACACTTAACCCCAGTGGCTGAGTGAAACTGTATTCCTTTCAAAATACAGTTATACAGATGCTTCATCTTAAAACAAGATTGGCACAAAAAATGTCAGCAAATAACCTCCGGCTCAGAGCAGGCTCTGGAAGTAGAGTGTGCAAGCCATGAGGAGACAACTGCCTCCTCAGAGGACTAAGACAGGTCTCCAAGAAAGTCCTTAAAGAATGGACTTCAGAAACATCTCACACTTTTATTGTGTTTCAAACTAACCCTGTGTTTTTGTTGGACAGACAGGTGTCTGCCAAGGGAGGTGGGAACCTCCCTTGGAATGGAGACTACGACGCCCTTCCCTCTGAATTATTATAACTTTGAAATTAAGGGGCTTCCAGGCAAAGATATAGGAGAAGGAACAACAGTTTTTTGCTGGTGTATGTGTGGAAAACAAGGAAAACATGCAAAGAGAAAACAAAAGAGACACAGAAAGCCCAGGGAGCTCTCTCCGCTCCTGAAGCGCTCTCCCCTTTGGTGCAGTTCCGGCTGCCGCCAGCAGGGGCGCTGTTGGCCCCCGGCCGGGCGCCTGCAGGGGGGCTGTGGCGCGGGCTCGGCCGCGCCTCCCTCAGGCGGCAATGGCGGCGGGCTGGGTGGGGAGGCCGCGTAAAAACCCCAGAGCCGTGTCAAGGAAACCGTAGTGGCTGGATAGTGGCAGCTCGGCTCCCAGATAGGGCAGGGAGAGGCTCCCTTGGAGGGGGAAGGGGCTCAGGATCGCGGGGTTTCCCCTGAGACACCCAGCAGAAGCTGAAGGAAGCTTGGTGAGGTCGGGTGTGGCTGAGGTCCCAGAGCAGCGGCCGCTGCTGTGAGCAGAGCTCCGCTTGCGGGAGGAGAAAGGCAGCGGAGGCAGAGCCCCGCAGTGCGGGCGAATCCTGCCCGCAGCGACCGCGGCCTCGGGCACCCCAAACACCGGGAGAGCCAAAGCGAGCGAGGAGCCGCATCCCGCCCCAGCCCAAATCCTGCCCTGTCTCTACTCCTCTAAGAGAAACACCTAAGACAAGTGCAGCCAGGCACACTCCTCCCCCTTCACCGTGTGAACATATCTTTTGTCTCTTCTTAAGTACGGGTCTTTATTGTCTCTATTATCAACAAATGGGACAAAATTCCCTGAGAGAAGGAAACCAAAGGTAAAATACTAACCCCTAATACGTTTGCGTTGTAATTATACCAGTCACACGCTTTTAGAGAAGGGGTGAACATGTATGGGTTGTGAGAAGGGAGTTTGGTTCATCTCCATCTTTGGTGAGTTTAGTGATGTGATCAAATTTATTGCTCCTGCTGGCCATGAGTGTCTCAAACTGATCGTGCACAAATAAACATCTGTAACAAACCTTTTGTGGGGTGGAGGTCTCTGACCATTGTGAGTGGCCAAAGTAAAGCTGGTTTTGCTGGACTAAGACCCTGCAGGTATATCGTCTCCACCAAGAATTCTCAATAAAACCCAAGAAGCATATTTTAAAACTCATAACTGCATGGGTATTTCCAGTTGCATATCTTCAAAATATTTTGCATATCACAAGGATTAAGCATTATTTGGTTTGAGTCACCTGTGCCTTGGAGGCCAGCAGTTACAGATTTGCTTTTACTCTTGATAGTGCCTTACTTTAGCAAAAAAATACTGGTTTTCCTTGCTAGCAAGTTCCTTTTCTATTGTTACTGATGTATAGTGTCATTCACAAAATGCCAGTGACATTATTTATGTGGTGTATGTGATTCACAGAAAATCTTCTTTGATTTTAGCTGTGCAGAGTGATACTGTCTTGATAAGCATAATTTTCCAAACATCTTGTGGAAATGGTAACTTTCTTATGTTGCCCTGCATTTTAAAAGGAAGGTAAAAATTGTCAGAAATTAAATTTGCAACACAGGTTTTTATACAGTAAGTTCAGAAGGAGATATTTCCTGTAAGAAGTGCTCCACTTTATAAACATATTTCCTTTTTTTTTTCTGGAGAAGAATTTGATCAGTATTTCCTGTGTTTTTAATACTCCTGACGTATTTGTTATGATTGGTCACAGGAAAAGTAGCTAGACATTTGGCTAGTGGAAATGGAAGATATATTATTGTTTTCATTACCAATGGTAGCTTCACTGTTAGGACAAAGGAATGCATTTTCTTTTAAAGGATGATAGGTTTCCAGATTGTAGGTGTATTGTAGGTATTGCTTTAATGAAAAGCAATATTGATATGATATGTGATTAATATAAGATAAAACATTAAAAAAGAAAATTCTGAAAATAGATTTTTAGTTAGATTTTTCCCCCCTTGCATTGTTTTCCTGCCTGTGAAGTGAGAGCAGGCCTGTGTGTTGGACTTCAGAAAAAGAATCTATTTGGTTTCAATTACCAGCTTTTATAGTGTAAAACGTTTCTTAGAAATGCAACAACATTAGGGAAAACTTTAAATTTGAAATGTTCTTTTTGCTGGGGCAGTTTAAAATCCCCTTAGATTTTGTATTAACTTCACATTTTTGTTTAAAATTTTATTATTAAATTCAAAATTTAGGCCTAAGCAATGCTGACACTGTTTCTTTAAGGGAATGTCAGCATATAGTAAGCACTCTGAATATGCTTTAGGTTTTATTATTGTAGAGGGGTTTTTGTGGGGGAGGGGAAGGCAGGAGGGATATTGGACAATTCAGAGCATAGGGGAAGAAAACCTAACAAGTTCTTGGGTATTGTCCAATTCCTGAGCTAAGCCATGAACTCCATATTTGGCTTGAAATAAGGAATTTTCTCCTCAACAGCTGTCCCCGGAGTCAATATAAACTATTTTAAAATATTTAGTTACCAGAAGAGAGATACTACAGGAGACACAACCAAACTGTTGTAAAGCACTGGGCATTGCAAGGGAGCCTTGATTCACAGACTGACATTGCATAATGATGCAGCTATTCCCCAGCGTGCTCCTGATGTTGTGACATGTTACATAATGAGAGGGCTTCCGAGGCACCCCAGCCATTTTTTTGGGAGGAATGACACAGGCATCAATAAAGCTGTTTGTAAGGAAGGAATGCAGATACAGGCATGATGATAGAGGCTGAATTACCTTTCCTTTATCCCTAAGAAAACTTCAAAAAAGAAAGGATGGTGTTCACCTCTTGGCCTGTCTTGGTACTTTTTAAGGACTTGCTGCTCTAATAAATGATGATTTCTGGAAACAGTACTTTCTGATAATGGAAGAAAGCCAAAATCTTGTTAAAACCTAAATGGAGCAATAGAACTGAAAGTACCTTTTGAGTAAAACTTTACCATTTTAAATGAACTATGTATTCAATCAAAGTCTTGAAATGCTACTTAAAATGAAGCCTTAAGAAAGACAATGCTTTTCTTCTTCCACTTTTAAATCTTCATAAAATCAGGACAAAAAGTTCCTCAGCTGCTGAACTGAAACCTCATGCTAATTCATTATTTGACTGAATAATCAACTGAGACTGAGCTTACCTACTCTAGGTTGTGTATTTATACTGCTAGAGAAGCAGCAACCTTACTGTGTATTTAAACAATGTATAAGAGAGGGTGCATGCAAATAAAGAATGTCAGGTAGATATAAACCAGAACCGGCTGGAGGAAGGGGACTGTGGAGCTGCATCTTCTCTTATGGAACATTTTGCAGTCTGCTAAAAACTGTGTATTTTATTATCATCAATGATGATGACTATTGTTGAAACCAGAAACATTGACATAGAAGGCTTGGATATGACTTTTGCAAACCTAGTATTACCAGAATGCATCTCTGGAAATAATGGCTTTTTTTTGCAAGATTTCTCCCTTTTAAGGGCAGTTAGAAAAAAATGCAATAAAATGGGTTAATTTTGAACTGAAATGCAACAACTGGGAAGAGCTGTCTTGCGGCCAATGCAAAAGATTAAACCTGTGTTGAGGTTGAATGTTGTACAACACCAAGAGGGTGAAACTAAACTCTTTAGCTCACAGGTATTACATAGATTGCTGGCACCAAACTCATTCATGTTTTGGATGTTGTCTGTTTCAAATGTGGTTGGCTTCATTCTGTTAAACTGGAGGACTGTCTGTGCTGTTACTGGAAAGAGCACAGCACAACAAACCCCCAAATCAACAGCTTAACTTTTACTGCAGAGAACAGAGACAGTGTGGGAAGATGATGGCCAGGCACAGGAAAACATTGACAGCAAAGTAGATATATAATTATGTGCAATATGTAAGAATGCAAATTACTGTGGGTTCTGAAAAGATGAGGGTTTTTCTTGTATTGCTCATAGTATCTGGGGACTGAGTAATTCCAAATAATAACTAAATTTTGTATTTTCTAAACTGAGGCAAATGTTGGTATGAGATTTCTGTACATAATTGCTGTCTTCCTCAGCAAAACTATGGCCATGAATGAATGACAATATCATCTTAAAATTATACCAAAACATAGAAAACAATTCTTTACATAAAAGGGATCATATGGTTTGGTGTGCAATAACTTCTAAATGAAAAGAAGCCACTTCCTAGGGACAGTCTTCAAGAATGAATTTCTCTGAAGCCATGGCAGTGGTTGAGACAGCTAGCACGCGCAGTGTGGCTCTCCCCTCTTCCCAGAAGCCGACTGTCAGATCCCTCTGGCAGGCTGGTGGAGAGCCCAGAGCAGTGTTTACATCCCTCCAAAGCTGAGTGCTCGTCAGCCCGGAACAGCTAAGGTAACCTTCAGCACAACAGGCAGGGTTGTGTTGTATTTTCTTACCTTTGCTGCCTGTAGCTGGATTGATGAGCTTGCAAAATGATGCCTTTCACTTCTGCCCCTTGCAGAAAAACTGCCTTTGGCTCTCCAACTTCCAGCTCTACATGGAGAATAAATTAAATGGTGTTCAAAAGAGATTCAGTTAAATTTAGGATGGATGTGGAACTGAAATGCATGCTCATGCTGTCAGTGAAAATCCTTCTAGAAAGCAGAAAACTCAAGTTAGTAAAGCTTAAATTCATACAGCTGGAGCTCTGTTGTAATCCCTAAATGAAGTTTATTCCCCAGAGATAAATAATTTTTTTATGTGTGCGCATATTCTTTCAGTAAAACTCTGATATTTTCTGCATCTGCTTGCATGATTTGATCCCCTGTAAGAATTTATGTAGAATAAGGATATCCAACATTTGAATGAAATCTCCTTGTGTAATTTATTGTCTTCAAATTTTATTTTCCATAATATAAATTGCGCTGTTGACAGTTATAATAACAATGTTATTGTGTCGACACTAATAATAACAAATAATATTTTAAAGGTGTGATAACTTCATTTAAAAATATAGATGGAGGTCACTTCTGAGAAGTTCTGAATTCAGGGTTTTGATTAAATTATATTAACTTAATACATAATTTAACTTTTCTATACAAGTTTTAAATTAGTAATGTGTGGTTTTCAAGTTCTAGACAATTGTTGATTTATTTTGTTATGGGACCTCTGCAATGTAAGAGGTTGTTTAAAGCCATTAGTCTGTAGTCTATACTAAATCACATCTTATTTCTGTGAATTTTACTGAACATATTCTTGCAAATAAAAATTAGCTCTTAGTTATCAAATGTTGATAATTCATATTTGTTGAAGTAACTGATTTTATAAAAATATCCAGTAGAATGTATACTTGGTACTTGGGCACAACCTGCACTCAATGTGGAAGTAGGTTTATAAGTATTAATGTGATAAAATTTATGATGCCAATAACCTTTCATTTCTGTGAGTGTAAACCCTTGAGTTTTAAAATTGTTTGCTGTTAGAAACCAAATGAACTGAATGGAATTCTGCTTCAGACTCAGAAAAACATTTTATGGGACGGTTAGGGGGATTTTTAATTTTCCTCTGAGGACAGCACAATGACCATAAGCATGAAGGTCATAAGTAGATCTGGTTTACCTTAATTTGGCCCAAGCTTGCTCTAAGTGGCTACAGATATATTAATGAGATGTATAGCTGTACTAATAAAACAGCTCTCATAGTTCCTGGCTGTGGCCCAAACCAGCTGGTACACTCACAGAGGAGACCCAGCTGTGAGACCTTCCAGGAACCATTCCCAGGACCTGGATTGGATTCTTCCACCCTTTCTTCATGGGTGGATAGGGAAGGGGATGCGTGTGGTGTGCACTGTGCATGGCTGTTGGCCTCAGGGCCAGCAAACTATATCAGTCCTTCGGTGATTATAGCCAAAAACATTCAGCAAGGCTGAATAGAGCACTCTCCGTCTTGCTTATAGAAATCTTTTGTGGGCAGGAACGATCTATCAGTACCTTCTGGAAAAACATTGAATCAGAAATTTCTGTTACACTCTATGAAAAAAAATCTGTGCAAAGAACTTTAGCAGGGAAGTGTATTTTGCAGGGGTCTGCTCCTTAGCAGCTTATTTTCTCTCTGCTCTGCCCAAAGGCCCCCTCTGAGAAACTGTGATGTATCTTTCCTTTGCCTTTCTGGGCCTTATTTCACTCCTGACATGAGCTGGGACTGTTTCTTTGCAGATTGTGCAGAGCTAACACATCCCAGGATACTACGCTGCAGAGTCTCCCATAAATGCAGGTGGACAGACAGCTCCATTTATTTCTCTAGCAGATGTAATGTCCCTTCCTAGTAGCTCACCTTACTGGAGAACATAGCTTTTTAACCATTTTTCATCCCTTTCAGAAGAAAGAGTGAAAAAAAGAAATCCTCAAATCTTATGACTGAGTGAGAAAAATCATGGATAACCATGGATTTTGTACATAAAATATTTACGGTGAAATCGAAGGTTCTTTCCCCTGAGCTTGATTTCACATTAATGTGTGCCAAAATCAGGGCCTGCAACACAATCTATTGATGATTTCAGTCTCCCAGAGAGAGGGGGCCCCCAGGGCACCAATTATTTGAATTATGTTTGCCCTTCCAATACCACCATCTGAAATTCATAATCTCTGGGACTAAGAGGTCAAAAATCATTTGGATACAACTGACAAAGGCATTTTCTTGTTGTCACTGCTTCTGGGATTAGTGTGGATACATTTGTCTTCTGCAAACTTTAGTTCAAAGTTTAGTTCTGCCACCTCATCTCTAGTCTGAATCTTTTTGTGAAGACACTAGTATCTCTTCACTAGACCTTAAAATTGAGACTGTTCATGGCTACACCAACTTCTATTGGGATCTTCCCAAAGCTGACAGGGTAAGTAGGGTAGGACATGTTGGGAAACCTCTGGGGAGAGTCTGCAGTTGAAACTAAGGGCAATCAGAAAGTCAGTCACAGCATAGCTTTCCTGGACTTGCACTTAGTTTTTCATGCAGCTTCTCGTTTCTTGCTGTGACTGAGGCAGTATCTGGTGACATGCCCAAGTTCAGCTGCCAGGTTTTTGGGTCACTCAGTGGTGTGTCAAAATGCTTTGCATCCACATTACCCTTGTCCTTACCACATCATCATCATTGCATGGTAGACATTGTGCAAGCTGGTTGTGAGGCTTTTATTGAGTGGATCCCCAAAGTATGGGGGCTGGGACTGTCCTAAGCTGTTGCATAATGGCGTGGTTGTACATCTCTGAGATATGTGTGCTCTGCTTTTAGGGGCCTGTATGGGCAACCCAAACAGGGAAGCTTCTTCATCAACCTCCTTCTTGCACTCCTGGGGGCTGTGAATGCAGCCTGGAGGGATTGCAGGGAGCCCTTTTGGTGTGGAAAGTAAGAGTGATCACATGTTTCTACTGGTTCTACAAAGCTGGGCATCTTTCCAAATCTATTGTTTCATGCCTTGTTTTACCCCTGGTTTAAAACATCATGCCCTTGTCTTAGAGAGGAGCTCTGAGAACAAAGGTACCAATGAGTGCAATATTCTAGGGTACCATTGCAATAGAGGCCATTAGTGTATTTCCTTTCTTCTATGTGAAAAGTCTAAGATTTCAGATGTCCTTTATTAATTTCTTGGCTTTTAAGTGTTTCACTTTGGAAATGATGTGATAAGTAAGTACACTGTCATTTGGTAAGAAATTATGGAAGGCCTAGTTTGTTCTTGTGTGTGCTGTAAGTTACACACCAAATGACATATGTCCACAAGACAAATAGTTTTTCACTTTTTTTTTTTCAACACCATCGATATGGTGTAAATTTTGTTAAATAAAAGTTTTGAGTCTGTCTGCGTTTGTATTTTCCCAGGCTCTTATAATACCTGAGGGAATAATTTATAGGCCTATAATTTTGTGGGTTACTGTGTTATGACCATTTATAAATGTCTCCTTAGGGCACTAAAAGGGCCAAGAATATGTAAATACAAACACAAAACAGAAACAAATACCTGCAATATGAAGAAACCTACAAGGAGAGAGACCATATGGCCTAACAATTCAACTCCACTTAATGGCTCCATTCACCTCCAATTGAAATAAAAGCATATTTTACTATCGACCATGGTGAAAGAAGAATTGAATGCTAAAACCTCATACGTAATGTGACAAACACCTAATTCTGTGTTTGATAGTATTCATACTAATGCATATTTTTTTTATAATTGGACATCAGTTCTTTACTACTAAATATAAATCCTTGTTCCCCTTTCCCTACAAGTATAATAATTAATACTTTGCCATATTCCTTTAGCTTTGGGCTGGGCTGATTAATAAGCTCTGTATGATTTTTTATGTTGGAGTAGTTAAAGGGAACTGTTGGCTGGGACACCTGATGGGAGTCAGGCGCTGTGGTTCCAGTTCAGTGTTTATGGAGAGAGAGACGTGCTCCCACACAGAGAAATGGGAGCTTTGCTGGGCTGACCTGCCCTGTGGAAGCACACACCTTATTGCCCAGAGAACCCAAGAATCAGTCAATGGGCAAAACATTTCTTCTCAGGGCGTTTTTGCTTAATCTATGTCCAGTTCACATCAACTTCTGCACATTGATATGGTTAGAGAGGAAAAAAAGAGAAAATCAGCAATAAAAAAAATCATGTGCTAAAAACTTCCCCCCCCCCCCTTTCCCAGGCTTGACTTCCCCTGTATTTGTTGGGGTTAAAGTCAGTCTGTTCCATTTACTCTTGCCAGATGATAGGTGACACAGAAGATCTGGGTCTGGATCTTGTGTATACAACTGTTTTCTTGCTGCGCTCTTCACTTATTTTGTTCTGTTGCACATTGCTTCTTACAGCATTTTGTCTGGTGCTGTTTAATATTTTTGTTTGCTGCTATTTTCTTCTTCATTGTTTGGTTTTGTTTGGGTTTGTTTTGGGTTTATTTTTGTTACACAGCTTCTTAGTGTCTTTTATGTGGGTTCTTGTTGGTCATAGTCTCTCAGGTGTCTGCCTGTCTTGTGGAACACCTGGGCCTTTTGGTTCTGCAGAGATGTCCCTGCTGCAGTGTGGTTCCCCTGAGGGCTGCAGTCCCATCAGAGTGTCCCTGCTGCAGGTTTGGTCACCTGTGGGCTGCTGTCCCTCAGGGGACTGAACGTGACCATGTCCTCAAAGAGCTGGCTCATCACAAAGTCCCTCTTGAGGACTGATTTTTGAGCCATCTTGGGAATCTGGAGAGGTTCCAACTGACTGGAAACTGGTGAATGTTGTCCTGATCTTCATGAAGGGCAAGAAAGTGGACCTTGGAAACTATAGACTTATCAGTCTTATTTCAGTGCCCAGTAAAATTATGGAAAAGTTTATTCTGGGAAGTATTGAAAAACACCTGTAGGACAATACAGTCATTGGTCACAGATAGCACAACTTCATGAGAGGAGGATCCTGCTTATCAAATCTGATTTCCTTTCATGACAAGGTAACCCACCCACTTAGTTCTAGGAAAGCCTGTTGATGGAATCTTTTTGGACGTCATCAAAGCTTTTGATACTGTCACTCACTGTATCCTTCAGGACAGAATATCCAGCTCACAACTGGACAAACACATCTTGGGATGGGCAAGCGGCTGGGTCAGGGTCTGGCACAGAGGGTTACAGTCAATGGTGTGACATGAGACTGGTGACCTGTCACTGGTGGGGCTCCACAGGGCTCCATCTTCAGCCCTGTACTCATCAAAATATTCATAAATAACTTGGATGCAGGAGTCAAAGGAATGCTATGTTTGCTGACAGCACTAACTTGTGAGGAACTGTTGACCCTCTTGAGGGCAGGGAGGCCCTGCAGAGAGACCTCAATATATTACAAGACTGAGCAATCACTACCCACAAGAAGTTTGTCAAAGGAAAGTACCAGATTTTGCTCCTGGGTTGGGGCAACCCTGATTGTGTGTGCAGAGTGATAATAGGATGGTGGTGAGCAGTGTTGTGGAAAGGAGCCAGGGAGTCCTGGTCAATGGCAAGTTGAACATGAGCCAGCAGTGCCCTGGCAGCCAGGAGGGCCAAGCGTGTCCTGGGGGCATCAGGGACAGCATCAGCAGCCAGGCAAGGGAGGGGATTGTCCTGCTCTGCTCTGCACTGGGGCAGCCTCACCTCCAGGGCTGGGGGCACTGCTGGGTGCCACAGTATAAAAAAGGTGTAAAGCTACTAGAGAGGGTCGAAAGGAGGGCCCTGAGGTTGGTGAAGGGTCTGTAGGTGAAGCTGGATGATGAGTGGCTGAAGTCACTTGGTCTTGTTCAGCCTGGAGAAGAGGAGATGGAGGGAAAACCTCATTATGGTCTTCAGCATCCCCATGAGGGACAATGGAGGAGCAGACACTGATCTCTTTACTCTTGTGACCAGTGACAGGACCTGAGGGAATGACCTGAAGCTGAGTCAGAGGAGGTTTAGCTTGGATGTCAGGAAAAGGCTTTTGACCCAGAGAGTTGGAACAGGCTCCCCAGGGAAGGGGTTGGAACACCAAACCTGTTTGAATTCAAGAAGCAGTTGGACAATGCTCTCAGGCACCTGGTGTCACACTTGGGATATGCTGTGCAGGGCAGGAATTGGATTGTATGATCTTGATGGATCCTTCCCAACTCAGCATGTTCTGATTTATAGTTCTATGTAAGCATCTTGCTTCACATTGCATCTTGTGAAGTTTCTCTCCACTGTGAAGTGAAAATTTCTGGTGTGCTTCTAATTCCTTTGGAATTAAGTTTCTGAAAATACATGGAATGGTATTCCCTAGCTCTTTAATTCTCCACTGTTAAAAATGAGTAGGATGCATGTATGTATAGCATACAAAGAACATTCAAAACCTGTAGACTCTGAGGTACTCCTGAAGCTGAGGCCATATGGACAAATGGACAAAATATGTCTTCTCTGAAGAGAAGACATATTTTCCTTTATTCCATGATAGGATTTTGTTAATAACTATCTGCAAAGGCCGGATAGGCCAAATCATGGGCAGTAACCCTGCACAGAACTAACGCCCTGTCCTGGCTTTATAGAGAAAAATGTTGGATGTGTTAAGCTCTGTGATTAATGATTTAGTACAGTGTTTTTCTATAAGGAGTCTGTGAAAGACAGTTAATGAAATCAAGGCTTTGCTTAGCTTATATTTGCCATACATGTCTCCCATCTTTTCTGCAGAAACTTTGAAGATCCAGAAATGGAAAAGGCCAAAAATCACTGCTTTGGGCCATTCTTCCTCTTATTACATCTGAGTTTTTCAAATAAATCTATTTGAACTGGTTCAGGAGGCTGTGTGAGAAAGTTTAATGGGGCTGAGGCAAACAATCCTACCTTTTTCCCACCAGAGAAAACTTTTACTAAATGGTATAAAAATGAAAAGAAGTGATGTAATCAGGAAACTTTTTCAGCCACACTGATGGTTTGCAGAAGGGTAGGTGCCATATGAACAATGCTGCATGAGCCTTGAAACCTCCTGGCAAGGGAATCAGTTCTAAATGAAAAATCCTTGCCAAATGCACCCTGTCATGTTTTCCATCACTAGAACTGGATATTTGTGTATAATTCCTGTGGGATTGGAGGATGGTAATGTATACACACAGAAAAAGTTCAATTTCAAGTAGCTGCTAACATCCAGTAAACAATATGTTCCAAATTCCTTTCAAAGAATATACCAGATGGCCTTGTGACAGTCCATTTTTAACATCATAAAACGGGGAGAATCTAGGCCCTTGTTCTATGGGGTATTGTGACCAAGGCAGGCAAAACACACAGAACCGCTGTTGGTCCTGGAGAGGAACAGAGTGGCAGGGGCACTCTCAGAAGTGCTTGAGATGCACCTGTAAGTTCACTGACTTTTAAAAGAGAAAATAAAATCCCTCCTCAAGGTTTCTGCAAAGCTTGACATGCTTGTGTTTGTGTTTACACATGTTCACAGTAAGCAGAACTTTTGGTCAGCCACATGGCAGCATTGAAATCCCTATCATCAACACTGAAGTTTCAGAAGAAAATTCCTCAGTGTTTAACTCACATTTTGTTTCTCGACACAGCAGAGGCCGTAAGCATCAGCCACCAAACACACTGCTGCTCGTCCAAACACACTGAATTCCCTTCTGGCTTTGAGAGTGCATGGAAGCATGTGGTCAGCCCTTCTTACTCTTAGACAGCCTTTTGCTCACTTGCCATTAATGTCATCAAGCAAAGGAACTGCTCAGTCTTCATTTAAAGAGAAAAACATGTGATGGGCCATACTTGAGAGCTGAAATATTTATCCAAGAGCTTATGCAGTACTTCTGGATGTTAAATAAACAGACTTCAAAGATACCAAGAGTAACTTAAAAATCATGACTTGATGCATCATAAAATGCCCCATGCTTTCCCCTTAGACTTTAAACTTTTAGACATAAGGGACATTTAGGCATTTTTTTAAACCTCAGCATGAGAAACTTCATGTTGTGCCCAGGTCACCTAACCTGTGGCTTAATTTTAACCACATAAGGACAGTCTTCCAGGATATCTTTCCAATCAAGGAGTGTCTTTGGAGGCCTGTAGAGGGAGATTCTGTCTGCTTAAATTCTGTAGAAAGGATTAATTTCTCGGGCATACAAGCTGAGAATTTAAGGTAAGGCCTGAATGCCACTCTTATAAACAATAAACTAAGATTCTCCAAGAGCTTTGATGATGAGAAAATAATAATGTACTGGAATATTCTTGATAAAAACTTGTGAGTTACTAACAGTATGAAAGAAAAGATGAGAACAACCATACAGTTTTGTTTGGATTACTTAGGGCCCTTAAATTTCTACAGTTGTAAGTAGAGTTACTTTATCTTCTCCTTATCTTCTCCTTACCTTCTTATTTTTTTCCTTTACTCCTCCTTACCTCCTTCCTCAATCAAAAATGGTGATTAAAAGTTTTGTTATGCTATGATTGAATACTACTAATTGTCAAACCATAAATAGTACTCAGAAGTAGTTGCATATATGGCTACCAGTGTTCTTAAGTTGATTTTCCAATACTTTCTCAAGTGCAAATGGAGAACTTGTTTGCATTATTGCAGAGTGTCCATAGAGCAGCAAGATTGTTACTGGCTGCACCTACCACACTGGATGGACACACTGGATTTTGTGTATTCACATGCCTTAGGATAATATAGCTATTGCTAGAAACTTATGGAGCGCCTGCTAGGAATTGGCAATGCAGTTTTTTTTTCAGTTCTCACAACCTTATTTGGCCCTTATGCAGGCAAAACAGGAACTTAGTCTTCTGAATCCTATCCGTTAACTTCACTAGGTGCTTGTCCCGTCTGCATGGAGGCTAAGATGAGCATTTTAAAGATTTTATTTAAAGATCATATTTAAAGATTATCATCTTTAAGATGATCTTTAAATAAGATCTTTAAAATTATCTTATTTGTGTTTATGAGATGAATGTGTGTGACAGATGTTGTTTAGCTAACAGCAAAGAGTAAAAGTAAGAAAGGAAATTTCCCCTCACTTATAACAGAAATGGCCAAGCTTGAGGCTTGTGAAGAGAGATCATTACTTCTTTTTTTGTTGTTGTTTCTTTGTTTTGTGGTTAGGAATTTTTTTCATGTTGAAAATTAATCATTTGCAATGCATTACTGTTTTCAGTCCCTGACCATCAGGGCAATGCTGGAGGCAAGCACCTTCAGTCATTAGTCTTGCTCCTTGAAAAGGAAATAATTTCCATAGGAGGGGTTACACTTTATTTCATAAAAGCTGTCTGTAATGTTAGCAATTCAGTCACTGCTAATATTGTATACTTGCCTCATAGAATCATTTAGGTTGGCAAAGACACCTGAAATCATCAAGCCCAACCTTTGACTGAACACAACCTGGTGTGTTCATTGATACAATCATAGACAGCATTAATTGTCATGTCCAACGGCTGCTTGAATGCTTCCAGAGGTGTTGAGTCCACCATCTCCCCACGTCAGCCCATTCCTATACTTGACAACCCTTTCGCTGAAGAAATTCATCCTGAATCTCCCTTGGCACAGCTTGAGGTAATTTCCTCTTGTTTTGCCACCGGTTGCCTGGAGAAGAGGCTGACCCCCACCTGGCTATAACCTCCTTTCAGTCAGTTGTGGAGACTGATAAGGTCTCCTCTGAGCCTCCTTTTCCTTCGGCTAAACACCCCCAGCTCCCTCAGCTGCTCCTCACACGACTTTTCCTTCAGACCCTTCACCAGCTCCCTTGTCCTTCTCTGGACTTGCCCCAGCACCTCAGTGTCTTTCTTGTTCTGTGGGGCTCAAAGCAGTACTTGAGGTGTGCCCTCACCTGTACAGGGGGGCAACCCCTGCTCCAGTTCTGCTATCAGCACCACTGCTGATCCAGGCCAGGATGCCATTGGCCTTCTTGGCCACCTGGGCACAGCCTGGCTCATGTTCAGCTGCTGTCACCAGCACCCCCAGGGCCTTTCCAGCCACTCTGCCCCAGCCTGTGGCACTGCCTGGGGCTGTTGTGACCCAAGGGCAGGACCTGGCACTGGGCCTTGTTGAACCTCACACCACTGGCCTCAGCCATGATCCAGCCTGCCCAGATCCCTCTGCAGAGCCTTCCTGCCCTTCAGCAGATCAACACTCTCACTCAGCTTAGTGTCATCTGCAAACTGACTGAGGGAGCACTCAATGCCCTTGTCTAGATCATCACTGAAGATATTAAACAGGGCTGGTCCCAACACTGAGCCCTAGGGAACACCACTTGTGACCAATTGTCTTAATATCCATTTATCTCCTCTGTCTGGGCCCTGCCATCCCATAGGATTTTAACCCAGCAAAGAGTGTGTCTATCCAAGCCTTGGCTGCCAGCTTTTCCAGGAGAGTGCCATGGGAAACAGTGTCAAAGGCTTTACTGAAGTCCAGGTAGGCAACATCCATGGCCTTTCCTGCATCCACCAGAAGGGTCACCTGATCATCAAAAGAGATCAGGTTGGCTAAGCAGGACCTGCCTTTCTTAAACCTGTGCTGAGGCCTGATCCCCAGGTTGCTTTGTATGTGCTGCATCATCACTTTTCAGATGATCTATTTCATAACCTTCCCTAGCAATGAGGTTGGGATGAAAAACCCAACCAAAGGATCCTTGCATCCTTCTGTCCCTTCTTTTGGATGGACATCACAATAGCCAACCTCCAGACAACTGGGACCTGCCTGGTTACCCAGGACTCATGATAAAGGATGAAGAGTGGCTTGGTAAACTCTTCTGCCAGCTCCATCAGTACCCTCAGGCAAATCCTGTCCAGTCCATTAGAGCTGTGTGTGTTTCAGTGATGCAGCAGGTTACTGACCACTCCTTTATGGGTAATTCATTCTGCTCCCCATCCCTGTCAAGCAGCTCAGGGGGCCTGTTGCCCAGAGGATCACCAGTCTTTCTGTTAAAGATTGAGGCAAAAAAGGCATTAAGTATCTCAATCTTTATCTCTCCCTTCCTGACGGTGTTCCTCTGCATGCCCATGAAGGATGGAGATTTTTTCCTTGTCCATCTTTTTGTTGTCAATGTATTTATAAAAAAACCCATTTTTATTACCTTTCACAGCAGTGGCCAGATGGAGTTTTAGCTGAGCTTTTTCTTTCTAATTTCCTCTCTGCATGGCATAATGACATTCTTGTACACTTCCTGAGTCACCTGCCCTTTTTTCCAAAGGTCATAAACTGTGTTTTTTCTCTGAGTTCCAGCAAAAGCTCCCTGTTCAGGCAGGCCAGTCTTCCTCAATAGTTTGTTTTTCAGCATATAGGTATGGCCTGCTTCCATGTTCTTTTAAGATTTCCTTCTTTAAGTATTTTCAGTCTTCCTTTGTTTCTAGGGATTGTTCCCAGGGGACTCTCCAAGGCAGTGTCCTGAACAGCCCAAGGCCACCCTCTGGAAGGTAGAGGTTTTGTTGGTCATCTTTCCTAATTTGGTAAGAATCAAAACCTGTCTTTTTGTGGTCACTATGCCCAAGACAGCATTTGACCAGCATGAACAGCTAAAGTCTATTACATTTTTCCCTGCACGTCACACCGTATCCTTTGACTTTGTTCATGACTTCAAACACAGAAGTAAAAAGCGGGATCTAACAAGGGAGAAATTCCACTAACCTGGACAAGAACATCTTTTGAGCTTTATGAATAAAAGCTGAGTTTCTATTCTAATTGGTGGAAAGCATTGCCTTGCCCTAACAAACCTGTGAACTGAAAAAAAGAAAAAATTCCGCATTTTAAAATATGGCCTCAATCTTTATGACATATGAGCAGAAAGGTTCATCACACTGGTAGTTTCATTAGTTGTACAAGCAGTTTAGCTTCTCTTGACAAGATAACAAGAGTGCCCTAACATGGTTCCAATACTACTTCTAGATATAGCTATAAATTTGTGAAGCCAGTTTAATATATGTGATAATACTTTGCATTTTATCAGGAACTGTTATCTAAGCCAGAAGACTTACAAATATTAATTAAGCTTTACAAAATTCTTGTGAAGCAAGTATAATAAATATAGTGATGTTAAGTTTAGATGAAAGATTATCTGAAATGCTAAGCAATGTGCCAGTACAATAACCCAGTGCTTGATTTAGGAATACAGCTCTCCAGCAAATGCTCTAAGCCTTTGGGCTGCACTGGATGACAGTTCACTGGAACTGTAAATGAACTTACAGCAGTCCTAACACATATGGAAAAGATGCCTTAATGTTCTCTGTCAGCAAATTGCAAGGCAAGAAGTCAGCCACACTGGAACTTACCAGAAAATTTGATGCTGGAGCAGTTGGCTTCAGTAATGTAAACTAATGATACTTGATGTGGCATTATATGAGAGGGTTCTCCAGCACAGACAGAAATGACATGATTGTTTTGAGAGTAGGAGAATCCCATCTTGGGAAAGTCAGTTGAGTATTCAGGCTTGACTTTGAAGCCTTTGATGAGAGAATCATGTCTGGTCTAATCTCTGAGTGACAGGTTCATAAACGCACACACTACAGTCAATACGCTAATGGTCACATTATGCTCTGCTGATTTACTTTGCCCTGCTCATTTAATTTCTTTAGAAATTTCAATCCAAAGATGAAAGAGAAAAATGCATAGTATGCTGTAAGGACCAAAAAGAGATTTTGCTTACAAACTCTCTTTTTATCAAGCAAGGCGCCAGAAAACTACAGCAGCTCATGTAACTTAAAGAGGCCATGCAGCATGGAAGAATCTACTCTTGTAGATGAAAATCTGTTCATGTCAATGGGAGGTAAATGCAAATTAGCAAAGATGCAATGCCACTGAGAACTGCAAGCCCCTGTCTTCATTCCCTTTGCTGGTCATATCTCTGGAAATCGTTTGCTACCAACTATGACTCCCTCTCCTGCTCTATGTGATGTTGCGAATAGTAAGCAGAAGAATAACTGGCTTCACTTCTTGCTGGGGAATTTTTCCAGAGAAGGATGAAGCAAGTCTTCAGGAATTGCAAACTGAGGGTGAAAACAAGGGCTGGCATGATGCTGTACTGATGCTCCTACTGATAGCTGCCCCAGCAGCACAGGAACTCAGGGCAGCTGGGCAGGAATTGGGGTAGCCTATGAGCCGTGTTAATGCAGAGCAATGCTTTGACTGACCTCTCTGGCTCCAGGCCACTGATGTTCTGTGCATCTAGCTGGCTAAAATCCTCTCTTGGTAGCTATTTACAACAGATGGTAATGAACATTACTAAGACCATAATAATAAATGTTTGGAATCTTTATTTATGCCACTTCCAAATCTAATAGATTTGTAGTGGTAGTTTCATTTCAGGTCCCAATGGAAAATCATCTCTCTTTAATATCTCTGAGTTTATTTCTTGGTACATGTTTTTCTTTTACAGAAGAGAATGTAAAAATTTTAGTCTTGCTTTCATAGGCAAGTCAGTCTTGCCAATTTCACAGACATAAAACTACCTTCCCACTGATGAGTAAAACCAAAATTGTGTAGCTCTTCTATCTCTACAATTGAATTTTCTCATTTTCAAATGTCCTCTCTTGTGTCAAAAAGTTAACTACATTAATTCAGGGATATGTCATGGTGTGGAAAAGNCCTGCAATGCGACTCTCTTGTTTGGTGGCCTATGGTGTGTGACCTTCCAGCTTGGTAAGTCTAAACATCCCCTGCTCTTTTTTCACTCAGACCCCGCACGCTCTTTCCCCCACATTAACAAAAAAAGGGTTCCTATTGATTAGGCATAAAGGGGCACTCCAAGAATGAAAGTTTATTTGTGCTTTTTGAGAGAAAAGACAATAAGTAGGAATCCACTTGATGTTCTATGCTACTCTTCTCTCTCTCAGGAAAAGAACCTTAAGTCTCCATATACAGGCCCTGGTCCCCCCTACAACCTTGGTGGGAAGTGAAAATACATCTCACAGCTGATAATGGGTCTGGAAGCTGTTTTCTGTTACAGGAAAATGCACTGCTCCTCCTCAGCCCTTCATCCAGTTTGGGTATATCTGTTAACTTACCAAGGGAGTTGCATTCCTCTTTGACTTGGATGTCTGGAAAACCTTCACCTTGGTCTACTACTGCATGACTCTGAGGTTGCAGCCTGTACTTTTTTTACATGCCACTGTGGCCATAAAATCTTATCAAATATTTGATCTTGGCTGTCTATTGTAACTGTCTCCAAAAGAACAGTCTACCAAATATATTTGGTTATAAATCTAAATTATGATTATGACACTATAAAATTGCTTTCAGCTAACTAGGTCAGATCAGCAGATAAGTTGTGATGGTTTTTACATGTATTTTATGTTGGACAACTGTATACTTTGGATTCTTGTTGCAATGAGTCCAGACACAGCCAAAAAAGAAATGCATTTGGATTAGATAATATTTGTGTGAACGCTTTGTGCTGTTTTATCCACCTCTTTAGGTGATTACATGCATGGTGTGGTCCTAATGATGTGTAAGGTACTCTGTTCTTCAAGGCAGGCTGTCCTTATATGCACTCTGTGTATCTTGATGATTTGTGGATCCATCTTGCTAGCAAAATATATGGTCCCATTCTTTGTGCTCTTGGGAAGTCAGATGGATAACAAACAGCTTGCTTTGCTCGGTGCTCTTGAGCTGTCAGTGAACTTGTTGTCTCAGCCAAGTTACATTTAATTTCCAGTCTGTGTGGAGCTATGAGAGCTGAGCACAGGACATCAGACACTTTTGTTCCATCCTTAGGCTGTCTTTGGTCCCTAGGTCAATGCTGGGAGTGTAATT
>WBNQ01058435.1:1925-21116 GCA_013401375.1 Spizella passerina
TTTTTAAACTTTGTGTGGTGAAAATAATTTATAATCCTCAGACAGCAAATTATGCTTCCTCAGGAAAAGTGTTATATCATCAAAAATGGTTTAATGGTAGTATTTTGCTTCTGTGATCTCTGTGTGATAGAGATCTGTGCTATGGTCTTTGTAGGATACTGGGGATGATGCACTCTTGTCACCTGTGCCAGATGAGCAGTCAATACAAGGATGGTGATTAAAACACTTTTAACCTGAGTGACCCAAATGGGGAAAAGAAGTTGTTCCAAAATGGATATTCCTTCTCCCAAGCATCCTATGGCTTATTTAATGAGGAGTAGTAAAGTTAGTATCTGTGTTTAGGCAATGTGACCTTATCTGATAGAGCATTTTTCTATCAGTCATTGCAAAACTCATTCTCTAGACAATCTAGAGCAGATGCTTGATTTAGAAGTGGTGAAGCTTTTTGTTCTCTAGGAGCAAACTGCTCTAGTTAGAGGTTCACAATTAGCAGCAGTGTGGAGCACTGATGTTCTAATGCAGCACTGGGTGTTGGTTTTCCTCTCCCCTTTCCCTATGCAGTTATTTTAAAGAAAACTTAAACTGTAAAGCAAACTCACTTGATGATAGACTCAAAATCAACAAAAATATAATTTTTCCAATGTTAGGTTTATAATGATAAATTTTTAGCATAAGCAGTGTCAAAGAATATTATGCCTCGGGGTATTTTAATCAAAGGTGAAATTCTGTTTCTAAAACATTCTGCTAGGTCTTCATAAACTTTCACACTTGCGTGTCTGTTCTCTTACCTGGTGTTGCTGCACTGCATTGAGTGCATGTTGAAATATGAACTGGGATTAGGAGTTAGAGAGCCTTGAATACTTTCCATGAATGCTGAGAATAGTTTCACAAAGCTGAAGTTTTTGGCAGCTTAAGGGATTTCCTCCCAGTGCTGATCATTCCCATCTGTCTGTGTTATCAACTGTGTTTTGTAACTGATGTGACTTAAATATACCCTTCTGAAAATAAATAGTGAGGGGTATTGGTTGTATTTTTTTGGGTGGCCTTGTTTTTGGGATTTTTTTTTCCTCATTCACATCAGCTCTGTGATAGGCTTATGACATTGCATCCACGTGTTTGTGCCTGAGCTTTCAGTTGGAGCAGCCTGCTATGCTGTCAACCAGTAACTGCAAGAGGAGAGAAAATGGATCAAGTTGGTGTTTTACTGCTGAAAGACATCTTTCTCTGAGTCTGCAGGGTGCTAGAAGTGAAGAAGTTCCTGTGCAAAGTCCCAATGTACATATTAATGAAAGCTTGTTTAGTGTATTTTTGAATTGATTGAATGAAAGGGCAAATGTGTGTCTGAGAAAAACATGGAAAATAGGATTAAAGGAAATCTAAATCCACAGTTTAGATTTAGATTTTAGAATTGGGTCAGTTTTCAGGAGCAGAAATAGCTGTTTATTACATGTGCTTTTTGTTTTTTGTTCTTTTTTTTCTTTGGCCAGTTCTCTTGGATTTAGAGGCATATTTTTCATATGTTCAAAAATACCTTAAAAACTCAACCCATTCTTTGCTGTGTAAAATGATCATAAAATATACAGGCAAATACAAACCCAAACCTTGAAGAATATTCTTTGTAATCTTCTGTATTGTGGAATAAATATGTATGAATATGTAACATATTTAAAATATTTCACATAGGCAATCACTGTACTATAAAAATAAGAAACATATTCTCCTTACAACTTCAGTTTAACTGTAGGAATAAACTAGGCAATATAGTTCATGGTTCTTGAAGCATTTCATTGCTATCAATATAAGCAAATTTCAATATGCAGGAAGACTCCTCATTTATTCCTAGCGATGTGTGTTCATTTGCTCCATAGATGATCAAGTAGAAAGCACTGTGCCTTTCCTGTCACACTGCCTGATGGTCTGCCATTGCATAGTCTTTGTCCCTATATTGTTGCATAAGACACTGATAGTGATTTCTTTGCCTGCTTGCTCTAACTGCAAAACTAAGAGATTCCCCTTGTTTTTCTCTTTAGTAGGATGTGNGTATTGCTGTTGGAACATTTCCGTATTCTTTTTTATTCTATCTAGCCTTTTTCATGAAGATATACCAGCAAACAATATATTGCTCTAAGTATTTTGTGATTGGATGTCATACTCAAAATGTAAATATTTTTGTTTAAAACTGACTAGGACTTTGTTGATGCACTGACCATAAGTTGCCTTGAATATAAAATATATGGAGGGAAGGGATACAATAGTTACATTATTTTAGCTTGGAAAGAACAAAAGGTAATTTTTCTAATGATTGAGAAGGCACTGAGATTAATGTTATTTCATTGTTGTTTTAAAGTCTTCAGCCTTGAGTGGAAGTATTTTTGTTGCAGGAATGTCTTTGGTAAGTGTTTGGATTTTGAGTGAGTTTTCTCATGGTTTTGCCTTCATTTTAGAGACTGACATTAACACGTGCTAATATGAATCTAGTAGTAAGTACAAGCAGCAGCAATGACCTGTAGGTGTTCTGGTAAGGTTTGTGAGCTTTGCTGTACAGGTACAGTTTCACCTTAGCAATACATAAAGATAAGTTATCTGTGAATCCCTTCTTGCTTAAGGAGAGAACTTGTCTTGAGTAAAGAGCAAACTGAAGTCCTCATAGAGGTGAGGATATATCAAAACCCAGAATATGGAGGACTTTTCTGGTTATTGAAGTAAGATCCACAGGAAATTCCTCTGGAGGACATAAAAATGGAGCTACAAGGGAAGCAGGAAAAGGCTCTGGATGATACAAAAGTGGTATCAGCAGGACGTATTTCATTTAAGTCATGCTTTAAAAGTTACCTTCAGAATGTAATGTGTCTGACAACCAAGCAGCACAAAATACCAATGGGTGCCTTTAATTAAAAGTATATACTCATGTTGATAACCATTTAAAATGAAAACAGCTCAAATGAGTAGGAAAAATACACTGTAGAATGGCGGTCATCTTCATAAGACAGGGTTAGGTACCGTACCCACATGAACAGTCCAAGCAACCTTGTGACCTGTGGCTCCATACCTAANCTGCAAAATTAAGAGATTCCCCTTGTTTTTCTCTTTAGTAGGATGTGATTTGTTTCATTGTTTATGCCCGCTTTAAGAATTACTTAGGAAAAAAGCCAATGGAAAAAAATGTAGTCTGTTTTTTCTTGTAATTGAAGCCATCCCTTTGGAACCTATTGAAGGAACTAAGGATAAGTTCATGAACTTACTTGAGCTTATGTATTAGTGGTAACTTAGGGTCCAGCTTCTTGTAGTTATAAAAGTGGTTGACTGCTGTGATAATTTCAGTTAAAGTAAGTTGTGCTTTTGTGTGAACTACAGAAAAATAGGTGCTGATATGGTAGGAGATTACTAGCCTGAATGCTTTATCAAGTTCCATTTTAAACGGAGAAATAAGAATTTAAGATTACTGACTCAAATTTTTTTTTGTATGTTTTTTCTTGTATTGCTGTTGGAACATTTCCGTATTCTTTTTATTCTATATAGCCTTTTTCATGAAGATATACCATCAAACAATATATTGCTCTAAGTATTTTGTGATTGGATGTCATACTCAAAATGTAAATATTTTTGTTTAAAACTGACTAGGACTTTGTTGATGCACTGACCATAAGTTGCCTTGAATATAAAATATATGGAGGGAAGGGATACAATAGTTACATTATTTTAGCTTGGAAAGAACAAAAGGTAATTTTTCTAGTGATTGAGAAGGCACTGAGATTAATGTTATTTCATTGTTGTTTTAAAGTCTTCAGCCTTGAGTGGAAGTATTTTTGTTGCAGGAATGTCTTTGGTAAGTGTTTGGATTTTGAGTGAGTTTTCTCATGGTTTTGCCTTCATTTTAGAGACTGACATTAACACGTGCTAATATGAATCTAGTAGTAAGTACAAGCAGCAGCAATGACCTGTAGGTGTTCTGGTAAGGTTTGTGAGCTTTGCTGTACAGGTACAGTTTCACCTTAGCAATACATAAAGATGAGTTATCTGTGAATCCCTTCTTGCTTAAGGAGAGAACTTGTCTTGAGTAAAGAGCAAACTGAAGTCCTCATAGAGGTGAGGATATATCAAAACCCAGAATATGGAGGACTTTTCTGGTTATTGAAGTAAGATCCACAGGAAATTCCTTTGGAGGACATAAAAATGGAGCTACAAGGGAAGCAGGAAAAGGCTCTGGATGATACAAAAGTGGTATCAGCAGGACGTATTTCATTTAAGTCATGCTTTAAAAGTTACCTTCAGAATGTAATGTGTCTGACAACCAAGCAGCACAAAATACCAATGGGTGCCTTTAATTAAAAGTATATACTCATGTTGATAACCATTTAAAATGAAAACAGCTCAAATGAGTAGGAAAAATACACTGTAGAATGGCGGTCATCTTCATAAGACAGGGTTAGGTACCGTACCCACATGAACAGTCCAAGCAACCTTGTGACCTGTGGCTCCATACCTAATACGTAAATGCTCAGATCAAAATTGTTTCCAACCTCTTCTGGGCAGTTCTGTTGTTATCTCAACTCTTCATGCCCTGCATGGGGCACCAGTTAATGCTGTCCTGGTTTAGGAATGGTATTCCCCAATTCAGTGTCTCCACTGAGACTCTCCAAAACCACACTGCTGCTCGTTCTCCCCGTTTTGCCCTCCCCTTTCCTGCTGGGTGGGATGGAGTTGAGAATCGGAGGCAAAAAAGGCAAAGATCATGGACTGAGACAAGAGCAATTTACTAGAAACAACAATGAGATAAGGAAAACAGCAACAGGATTAATAACCAAGGGTTCAAAAGAGAGAGTGATTCCGTGCAAAATGCTCACTCAGCCTAGAAGGAACCCCTTCTCCCTGGACAAGTGTGTCCCTTTCTCTGCCCTCAGCAATGAGGTGAGGTGATATAGAGTAACCTCCCTGTCCTAATCACACTCTCTCCCTGCTACTGCAAAAAATTAACTCTGTCCTGGCTGGAGTCAGGATAAACAGCAACATGGCTTCAGCAAATGGTTTCATAAACGTTTAATCAATAAAAGGAGATGGAATGTGACAGTATGTTGAATCTTGTACAAATCACAGACCTGTAAATAAGAGGTGAAAACTTAATTTGACAGGTTATCTAAAACTGCACGGGTGTCACAGAGGGTTTTTGAGCTTTAGGTAATAGACCTTCCAGACCTGTGCTGACCTCAGCAGCAAGCTTTAGCACACAGCTAACTCTAAAATGTTTGCCTAAGTTGTCTTGATTACTCATTTAGCTCCTCATTTACAGTGTCTTGCATTTTTATCACCATTTGAGTCCCATCAGGCATGCTAACAGTATTTATTTCTATTATGCTTATGCATTTAATATTTGAGGGGGGAGGGGAGCGAACAATGACTGATGTGGTTTTTTTTCTGTCTACCTGAGTGAGGTTTAATGTGAACACTTAAAAAACCACAGCTGTACTCAGAAGCATGTGGTAGCTCAGGTAATCACTCTAAGTCCGTGTAAATAAAATTGCTAACTGTAGCCAGTGTGAGCATTCCTAAGTTATCAGTAACTTGAGGAGCTCAGGTCCTGACTCGTTGCTGGGGCTGATGTTGGGGTCAGCAGAGGCTGCCGGACCCAGGAAGTCCGTGAGTCAGACCACGCCAATCTCTGTTGCGGTAACTGCGCTCCGGCTGATAACCGGGCTGGCTTGGTGACTCCAGTCTTAACATCTTGGGCAGGAGCACATTCATCACAAGCTGAATGTGAGATCTGAAGGTAAATGGTGCTCGTGTTATGCAGTTGAATTATCTCATGCATCCCACCATGACTGCTGTATGTGTGATTTTCTGTCTACCTATGGGAACTGAAGGGACAAATACGTTTATAAATATCAATAAAATATTTGAAGCATAATTAATACTAGTTTTTAACAGAAATGGTAAAATCAAGTAAGGATAACCTGAACTCAAGGTTTCTATTTTTAAATTGAGTCAATGCTTTCCTGTTAAAAATTGAAGTAGTATTTGGAGTGATTTAAGAAATAATATCCTGTTTTTATGTAAAGTAAGCCTGTAGTTCAAGCAAAGATAATCACAGAATATCCTGAGTTGGAAGGGGCCCACAAAGATCATCATCCTGGCCCTTCGAAGGACCATTCCCAAGAGTCAAATGTTTTTAAATCTGAACATTAAGTCAGAAAATTTGGTAAAGGATCATTCTTTTTTGTTGCTCCAGTGCTAGTCATTACACAAAATTAAAAATTGACTCTTACCAAAGAGATCCTGAATAAAGCAAATAAAGCAGGAAATGTATTTTCTATTTTGGTGTATTTTACTGGAAAATGTACAGACTTGTCTACTATAATGTAAACAATTTAGTCTTTAAGCTACATTTTTTTCATGAAAGATTGACATTTGCTGCTTTTTCCAGATAACAGTAGCCAATGTTGTCTTATCAGGAAACGGATTAGCTGCAGTTCTGTGAGTCATGGAGAAGATAAGAACAACTTTGAATAATGGAGCAATGGTGCTCCACAAGGTCCTTGTGTTTGAGAAAGATTAAACACCAAACTTCCCAATAATCTAACAATCAGCTTTTTTTCCCACATAAAATTTCTCAGTCATTTAGAAATATGAACTTCAGATAAAGCTGTTGAATTATAAAGCTTTATATGAAAATCTCAAGCTTTTAATCTTTAAAATTATAAAGCTGCCTGCAATAGAGAGAATATTTCAACATTATGTGGTTTTTTTATAGGAGAAATTAAATTTATTATCATGAACAATAATTTTTATTGTTCATGTGGGCACTTATGTGCAACATTGAGTCTGTGTTCCCTCTAATCCCTCTAATCTAATATTTTCAAATGTCTAAGAAAAGATATCCAAAAATATGGTCTTAGAATCTCTATAGAAATTGTTGGGTTACATTTCTTGCATTTCTAAATGTCTATCTACTCCCTTGCTCGGCAAGATTTTCTTGATGTCAATAAGGATTATTCATCATGTGCAATTATCATTGCACATGATTCCAGCTCTGTTGCTATTATAATTAGTCTGTATGTCATTTAGTCCTTATTGCATGTTCAGTTAGAACTGGTTTTGTAGCTGAAAGGGAGTTTTACTCCCCTATCACTTTCCTTCCTTGTATCTGGCCTACAACGTTTTCCTTCTTTGCAGATCGAAGCTATACTTTTCTGTTTCAGAAACTGCTTCTTCAGTTTAATGTCTGGATTATATATCTGGGGGAAGAGAGAAGAGCAAGTTCATTGCTTCTGCTACCAGTACTAAAGCTGATTCTCCTTTCTAGTTTTGTCTTAATATATTTAATTTTTTGTTGAAAAAGAAAAAGATCAACACTGCCCGTACTCTAGTATAATCATAATAGCAGAATTCATTTTGTGAATGTGTGAAGTAAAAAAAAATCTCAAAGCAGGACCTTTTAGAAATGTCAGAAATACTGTTTTGGCTGTATTCTTGTGACATGGCTTTTAACATACATGTTACTCCAAGCCCTTGTGTTAACTTTTTTTGAATAGCATTACCCTTAAGCAATTTTTCTATCCTTCAGTAAAGAAGAAATTGTTAATGGTGTTTATTACTGTGTCAGGTCAATCTGTGAGTATTTTACTTGCTAATACTTTCTTTTATGCCTTGAACTTCAGAAAGAGACAGCTATTGTTGTGATGGGTTTTGTGTTCCAGTGACTCTAGCAACAAGGGAGGGAATAAATTAACAGGTTCAGTCAGGTGCCATGGCAAAAGCGCTGTTCTTGTTACCTCGTTCCATTCTATTGGTAGAGATTCTGTATCAGTTAGGATCATTTTTCAAAAATGTCCACAGGGGACATTGTGCTGGCCCTTGCAGAATGTGTACTATGAGAGAGGTCATGGTCTAGAAGAGGTAAATCTGGGAAATATTCCATGGACGCTGTAGATGTGAATATTAGTAAGATTATGACTACATTTGCATAATTAGCATGACTGGAGGGAAACAGTAGAGACAAAAAACATAAACAAGTATGAAAACAATGTTTGCAGAACAGGAACAGGTCAATAGGAAAGGAACCTGAGTATTTCCAGTGTAATTTGGATAGGTAGATGTTAGCTTGAAATTCTGTATAATCATACAAACACATTCTTGTCTTCTGTTTTCTGTTTGAAACCTGAATTCTTCAAAGCAAAATTTGATGTCTCTGATATTTTCCAAAGGGACTATTTTGCCTCTGTGCAGTGAGAAACTGTACATCCAGTATTTATGAGTAGATTTGGATTTGATATTTCTACTTTATAACAGTAGGAGCAGTACACATGAAATCTTTGTCCTAAGAGCCTCTTTTAGGTTTTCTTCTTTTAAGTTTTCTTCAGCTTTTTGTTGCCTGACTCTTAACAAAATGTCATTCTAGAAATTTCAGAGAATTGTCTGAAAGAAAAATTCCACAAATTCAGGAATGTCTACAATAATCAGAACCTCTTTGAAATTACAGACTTCTGTATCCTTATATTTCTCTTTCTTTACTCGTTCTTCCTGATTTATCCAAACAAAACAGTTTTATCTTTTCCCTTTCTTTTTTACCTTCCTTCGGAAAGGTAAAGGAACATTGGGTTCTTTTTTGCATGTTGGATCTATATGAAATGTGACCTGTAATGGAGAATATTGAAAACTTAATATTAAAAAGAAGTTCTCACCTAAAAATCCCATTCAAATGAATATGTTGAAGAAGGATTCTGCTTCTACTTTTCAGTCCTTTGAGGGTATTGTATACCTAATGTTTATACGACATGAAGAAAATTAGACATTTGTCACAGAAAAAAACGGATGGATTCTAGGAAATGGGCATAGCTATCACTTAACTGCAGCACAATTTTAAGTTTGAGTGCAGCATCCTTCAAAGGGAATTGAATTTCATACTGCCAGTAGTGTAAAACATTACTTGGTACTTAATAACAACTTTAACTTGGGGGTGATAATTTTACATTTAGACTCCCATGAAAAAGATAGACACCTTAAACTGACCACTCAGCTCACTTAACCATGGTGTCTGTTTCATATAAAAGACTTCATGAATTTTTTTCGTCTTTCTTTGGGTTTCTGAGGCCCTTTCTGGCCCTTTCTTTAACAGCTCATCTGCCTGAGACCCTAGGGCTACCCAGGAACCTCTGTTGAAATTGAGGAAGATTCAAAGCTCCTTACATAGCTAAAATTGCATCAGATGACCTGTGAGAAACAGGTATCGCTGCAAATTCAAGTTAATGTTAAGATTCCTGTCAGCAAAGGCAATCATTTAAGCTCTTGCAAAGCAACCAAATAAAATATTACTCAAACATCTGTCAGCAGAGACTTGAGGTCTAACCCTCAGCTAAGCTAGAAACCCATAATGAGGGACACCTGGTCCAAACTGCTTTTGCTTAGACAAAGCTTCAGCACTTCTTTGATATATTGGTAGGCCACACTTGTGACAATAGAAATAACCTGTCCAGCCTAATTTATCCAGTCTGATTCACTCTTCTTCATTAGGTCTTGCTGTTTATCTTCATATTATAAAAATTTTCTGTGTCCAAATGTATTGTGTCTTTCTTTAAAACTTTTCAAATTTAAAGTGCTAGTTTTCACTTGTAAAGCAATGAAGCATTTAATAATTCTGAGATAAGTAGAAGCCTTCTGATCTCCTTTCCATACTTATGTACTATAACAAGCCAGCAGAACCCACTTCCTTCCTTTTCTAAAATGGTCAATATTATACTATTTACCCATTATTTTCCCTGTGACTTCTTCCTCTGTTTTAATGTGTGTGTTTGCTAATTCAATCTTTGACACAGGGTGGGTCTATTTCCTTCAGATTCCCCACCCTTTTAGGTACTCAGGTGCTTCTAGAAGTTTTTCAAAGCTCAGGTTTTTCTGAAAGCTGAGAGCTAAGAAATAAGATTTCACATTGCATTTCCAAATACGGCAAAAGGGGTAAGGTGAAGGGCTGATTTAAGAAAACAGTGGATAATCATTGTAACCTCAACAGGGAATTTAACTGCTGCTCTTGGCTTGAGATGGAATAGTTCATTTACTTGGAAAAAGCATAAGAAAGGCCATTGACAGTTGTTTATAGAGCATGATGGATGTCACCTTATAATTACTGATATTCTACTGATAGTAACCTGAATCTTAGAGTTGTCTTGTGAAATAAAAAAGTCAGAGTCTCACAGAAAAAATGATCTTTGTCTCATTTTTGTTCCTCATTTATTAAATGATGCTACTGTTAAAAATCTTTATAATAAATACTTAATTGTTAAGGCTATTGCTGAACCTGAAGATGTTTTACACTGTTATTCATTTTATTATTCAAATTTGAATTTTATGGGTTTCTTATATTGCAAAAAATTTGTGTTTTCTCTTGTAGCCTTTTTGTAGGGATCCCTGCTTCTTTGTTTCAAGCACTGTCTGGAAACTCTTGAGAACAATTTAAATTGCCAATTGCTTAGGGAGTGGATCTCTCGTGATATCATAAGGCAGGATATTTTTTTGAAAAGTGAGTTTATACAATGAGAATCCTTAATTTCTCAACCATATAGATAGAAATCCTGAGGGACCTTAAAGATCATCTAGATCCAGCCCACCTGCCATGGACAGGGGCACTTTCCACTAGACCAGGATGCTCTAAGCCCCATCCAGCCTGACCTTCCAGGGATGGGGCATCCACAGCTTCTCTGGGAAACTTGTGCCAGTGTCTCACCACCCCCAGAGTGAAGAATTTCTCCCTAATATCTAATCTAAACCTGCCCTGTTTTGAATTTGAAGCCATTCCACCTTGTCCTGTTACTACATGCCCTTGCAAAAAGTCCCTTGCCATCTCTCCTGCAGGCCCCCTGGAGGTACTGGAAGGCTGCTCAAAGGTCTGCTCAGAGCCTCCTCTTGTCCAGGCTGACCAACCCTAACTCTCTCGGCCTGTCTCCACAGCAGAGGTGCTCCAGTCCACTGAGCAGCCTTGTCATCTCCACTGTACTTGCTCCAACAGGTCCATGTCCTTGTTTTGGGATCCCAGGGCTGGATGCAGCATTCTAGGTGTGGTGTCACCATAGCAGAGCAGAGGGGCACCATCCCCTCCCTCATCTTGCTGGTCACAGTTCTTTTGATGCAGCCCAGGGTGTGCTTGGTTTTTGGGTGGCAAGTGCACGTGTCTGGATCATGTTGAGCTTTTTGCCAACCAGAGAAAGCAATCTGTGATCAAGAAAGGTCTTGGCAAGCAGTTTATCAGCACTATTCAGGCAGTCTAACCCAGCACCGTGTCTGTAGAGCATTTAAGTTAATTTTCCTTCTAATTAAGTAAACCTGAAGTATATCAGGGAAGGTTTACTTTCCTGGAATCGAAACATAGAACATAATGTAAGTGACTGAGTTGCTCACTAATTGAAGCAATCAGTCAAGATAATGAGGGAGGATTTTCTAGTGAGTGGTAGTGGTGGTTGGGGGCGTGGGGGAGACATTCAGAAATTCCTTGAAAGTAGAAACATAATTAGTGGGTACAGACTCAGAAGGATTTGTGTTAGGTTTGGCAGTGAAGAAGTTGTGCACTCTGGACTCAGGAATGGTATTTAAAAATGTTGTTGCTTATGTTTATTGTACTAAACTGTTTTAGTCTCTCACAAAGCAGGTTTTTCTGATATATGGCAACTATAGAATAACTACTGGCTTAAAATGGAGGAGTAACTGCAATTCTAATTTAAATTGAATTGTTACTTAAGGGTAGAAATTTTTCTTGCTTGCTGTAGTTCTTACAAGTAAGTATGTGATCTGGATGGTGTTCAGCACTCATTAATCATGTTTGCATACCCATTTTACAGCTGGATTTTCAAATCTGGTATTAAAGTTCATTTAACATGCCTTCCAGAAAGTAAATATGTCAGTAAGTTTTGCTTGGTTTTACATACTCATTCTTCAGGTAGGTCAACTTGGTACAAATCTGTACGGCATTCAAACTTTGCTCAGAGCTGGTCCTAGGAAGTGAAGGGGATCATGCTGGCACCCAGTTCATCCCCAAGGAGGACTGGCCACAGACAGGACAAAAGACAACTTGGAGTAGGAACTCTGGCACTAAGTGCTCAGGAGCCTTTTCCTCCTTCTTGCAAACGTGGTTGAGATTAGGCTAGAACACCACTGAAAGTCAACAGTAGCAAAAACTTCCTTTGCAAACTTGTCCACTCAGTCAAAATATCACTTGTAGGGTAATTCAGCATCTCAAACTCTTAAGAACACTCTTTCAATTTTTTAATGCTGTTTTCACAAACAGCATTGCATTTCTGCAGCAGTGTGCCAGCTACAACCAGAAGNCATGATGGATGTCACCTTATAATTACTGATATTCTACTGATAGTAACCTGAATCTTAGAGTTGTCTTGTGAAATAAAAAAGTCAGAGTCTCACAGAAAAAATGATCTTTGTCTCATTTTTGTTCCTCATTTATTAAATGATGCTACTGTTAAAAATCTTTATAATAAATACTTAATTGTTAAGGCTATTGCTGAACCTGAAGATGTTTTACACTGTTATTCATTTTATTATTCAAATTTGAATTTTATGGGTTTCTTATATTGCAAAAAATTTGTGTTTTCTCTTGTAGCCTTTTTGTAGGGATCCCTGCTTCTTTGTTTCAAGCACTGTCTGGAAACTCTTGAGAACAATTTAAATTGCCAATTGCTTAGGGAGTGGATCTCTCGTGATATCATAAGGCAGGATATTTTTTTGAAAAGTGAGTTTATACAATGAGAATCCTTAATTTCTCAACCATATAGATAGAAATCCTGAGGGACCTTAAAGATCATCTAGATCCAGCCCACCTGCCATGGACAGGGGCACTTTCCACTAGACCAGGATGCTCTAAGCCCCATCCAGCCTGACCTTCCAGGGATGGGGCATCCACAGCTTCTCTGGGAAACTTGTGCCAGTGTCTCACCACCCCCAGAGTGAAGAATTTCTCCCTAATATCTAATCTAAACCTGCCCTGTTTTGAATTTGAAGCCATTCCACCTTGTCCTGTTACTACATGCCCTTGCAAAAAGTCCCTTGCCATCTCTCCTGCAGGCCCCCTGGAGGTACTGGAAGGCTGCTCAAAGGTCTGCTCAGAGCCTCCTCTTGTCCAGGCTGACCAACCCTAACTCTCTCGGCCTGTCTCCACAGCAGAGGTGCTCCAGTCCACTGAGCAGCCTTGTCATCTCCACTGTACTTGCTCCAACAGGTCCATGTCCTTGTTTTGGGATCCCAGGGCTGGATGCAGCATTCTAGGTGTGGTGTCACCATAGCAGAGCAGAGGGGCACCATCCCCTCCCTCATCTTGCTGGTCACAGTTCTTTTGATGCAGCCCAGGGTGTGCTTGGTTTTTGGGTGGCAAGTGCACGTGTCTGGATCATGTTGAGCTTTTTGCCAACCAGAGAAAGCAATCTGTGATCAAGAAAGGTCTTGGCAAGCAGTTTATCAGCACTATTCAGGCAGTCTAACCCAGCACCGTGTCTGTAGAGCATTTAAGTTAATTTTCCTTCTAATTAAGTAAACCTGAAGTATATCAGGGAAGGTTTACTTTCCTGGAATCGAAACATAGAACATAATGTAAGTGACTGAGTTGCTCACTAATTGAAGCAATCAGTCAAGATAATGAGGGAGGATTTTCTAGTGAGTGGTAGTGGTGGTTGGGGGCGTGGGGGAGACATTCAGAAATTCCTTGAAAGTAGAAACACAATTAGTGGGTACAGACTCAGAAGGATTTGTGTTAGGTTTGGCAGTGAAGAAGTTGTGCACTCTGGACTCAGGAATGGTATTTAAAAATGTTGTTGCTTATGTTTATTGTACTAAACTGTTTTAGTCTCTCACAAAGCAGGTTTTTCTGATATATGGCAACTATAGAATAACTACTGGCTTAAAATGGAGGAGTAACTGCAATTCTAATTTAAATTGAATTGTTACTTAAGGGTAGAAATTTTTCTTGCTTGCTGTAGTTCTTACAAGTAAGTATGTGATCTGGATGGTGTTCAGCACTCATTAATCATGTTTGCATACCCATTTTACAGCTGGATTTTCAAATCTGGTATTAAAGTTCATTTAACATGCCTTCCAGAAAGTAAATATGTCAGTAAGTTTTGCTTGGTTTTACATACTCATTCTTCAGGTAGGTCAACTTGGTACAAATCTGTACGGCATTCAAACTTTGCTCAGAGCTGGTCAAGACTAGTTTCATTTCAGATTATGGAGTGATTCAGGAACACCTGGAGCCAAGATTTATGTCTTTACCCAAATTTTGAAAGTACTGTGTTTTTATAGCTCTTTAGAGGAAAGGCAGGAACTGCATTAACACTTGTTAGAGCAACAGTTAATGCAATGCTGACTAGAATTTAACCCCGTCAAATATTAATGTTCAAATGTCAAAAAAAAAGGGAGGGGGGAGGGGGAATAAGTTTAAATATTTGTTCTTGTGAAATTATTTATTCTCCTTTAGTTAAGAAGTAGTCAAGTTTTAAAACTTTTGTGAGACTTTATAGGAATGTGAAGAACGTTTGCGTTTTTATTTGCTGCTGATCTGATATGAAAAGTAAGGACCTCAAGTCCCCAAAGAAGTTATTTCACTGGAATAAGTATGTGATTATTTTAAAGCCTAAGAGGTTATGTACACCAGTCACAGACTTTGAAACCGATGTATTTCTCAATTGAAATATCTCATTGAAAATTACCCTTTGGTTAGCTTTTTCTTGTGCCAGGGAGATTCAGACCCAGTATGTTAGAAATCTAGATTTCAAGCTGCAAGGATTTGAAAACTTCTCGCTTTAAGTGCTTCTGTAGAGTAATGCTATATAATTTAGAAAAAATTGTGTCTGCATAATGTTGTACACATATTTAAATCCTTTCTCAGAGCTGATGAAAATTACACTGTCTAACCTCAGGTCCCATAATCTACACTGTGTAATTTCCTTGCTTAAAGTAGAGAGTAGAAGGCCACGAGTTATAGAAGTTCTGTCCGGTTGCAGCACTCCAGCCTGCTTTTCTAAACTGTTAAATAGTGAAATGATACCATCTTTTGCTTTCTTTAGAAAATTTCAATCAGATGGAATTGTTGTGCATCACTGACAGCACTCCATTCAGTATCATTTCACTTGAGTCAGGGTGATAAATCATACTCTGCAATTTCTCTCAAGAATATAAAACCATTCCACCACTACATCTGTTAAGAATATAATGCTTGTCTTTCTATGCAGCAGAATGTAGATTTAATCACCACAGCACCATTTAGAGGTGCCCATTCATGGATTTGGATATTTTGATGAAGCAAGATGGGTTACTTTCTGAATAAGAAACAGATATGTCTTGGGATAATCTCTTCTATTCAAGATCTTTTCTCTATGAAAAGAGATTTTTGAGATATACTTGTTTAAAATACCTTCAGGAACTTGAAAGCAACAAGTGTTTTCAGTGTTTCTGCAGCTGTGTGAAATGTTTTGCACCTCAAAATGAAGGTGATGAATTATGGTTACACAAAAGGAGCAAGCAAATTCTATTAAAACAGTCAGCAAAAGTTGCTTTTGTAACTTCCTTGGAAATGAGAATTTTCCTGTTAAAAATTGCCACAAAATAAATGAAAAATTATGTACTTGAATTTTCATTTATTTTTATGACAGTACTGTGATGCATTATTTTTGTCTGCCTCAATAAATATGTTCTGGAGAATACCAAATTTTTTCAGGTATTAGAGTGATCTAACAAAAGTTGACAAATCTTATCTAAACATTCTTTTCTTGCCTAAACCCCCATGACTCATACATTATCTTGTCTCCTCAACCTGTGTTCTTTCTGCCCCCTATCCTAGTTTGTGCTCTGGACAGGTTTTACTCCTGTGCAGCCAGTGTGACCCTATGGTGGTCATAGTCTGCATGCTCTGATTTGGGTTAGACCCAATCTGTCCAAATAGACTGAATACCTGTCTGTAGTTTGAATGTTTAACTCCCCCATATCCAGCAGCTGGCAAACTGTTGTTTTCGTTAAATCTGATCCATTTAAATTTAATCAGAGGTATCTGTAAATTTACCAAATAATTGACAAAAAATGAAAAAAAAATCTAGTTTCACTTGAAAACTTTTGCACTAGCTGCATGCTAGCACTTCTGCTAGCAGGCAGTTAGTGCAAAATTATTTTGATTGTATACATTATAATTTTGTAATTGTTTGTACTTTTAATTTTACACTGACTGTAGTTTGAACAAAATGATGATCAACTTAAATAAAGATGCCGAAGCACAAAGCTGTCTCTCAAGAGCCGCCAGAATTCAAAATAAATATTAAAATATAAATTCATATAATCTGGAACTTGATAAACTTGAACATCTCTTTTTGTCCAGATCTAACCAGTGCTGAGAAGCTTTTCACTCGGTCATTATCCAAAACCAACCAGCTCATTTACACATATTCCCTTGGGGATTGGTCTGATAGATGTCCATGGAGCCCTTACCACACTGATCAAGCAAGACTGATGGCAGGATTACATGAGGGAAAGGCTGTGGATATTGTCTACCTGGACTTCAACAAAGCCCTTGATACTGTCCTCCACAGCATTCTGTTGGGAAAAACCTGGCGTCCCACAGACTGGACAGTTCACTGAGTTAAAAGCTGGCTGGATGGTCAGGAGGAGAGTGGTGCTGAATGGGGCTACATCCCGTTTTCAGGCAGTCACTAGTGGTGTCTTCCCCTGAGGCCTGGCCTGTTTAGTATCTCTCTGGATGAGGGGATTGGGCGACTGATTTCTGAGGAATATTGATCTGCCAGAGGGCAGGCAGGTTATTCAGCAGGATCTGAACAGACTGGGTCATGGGCCAAGGCCAGTTGTCTTAAGCTGAGCAAGGCCAAGTGCCAGGTTTTGCCCTTGGGTCACAATGACCCCGTGCAGCACTACAGGCTGGGACAGACAGGCTGGGAAGCTGCCCAGAGGAAAAGACCCTGGAAGTGCTGGTTGGCAGCATCTGAACATGAGTCAGCTCATGTTCAGTGGAATCCTGGCCTGTATCAGCAGTAGTGTGGCCAGCAAGACCTGGGTAGGGACTGTCCCTCTGTACTGGGAGGACTGGTGAGGCTGCACCTCACATACTGTGTCCAGTTCTGGGCCCCTCACAACACAAGGGACATTGAGGGGCTGGAGTGTGTCCAGAGAAGGGCAATGGAGCTGGTCAAGGATCTGCAGGACAAGTCTTGTAAGGCTGAGGGAGCTGGTGTTGTTTAGCCTGGAGAAAAGGAAGTTTGGGGGAGATGTTATTGCTCTCTACAACTCGCTGAAAAGAGGGTGTAGCCAAGTAGGGGTTGGCCTCTTCTCCCAAGGAAAAAGTGACAGGACAAGAGGAAATGACCTCAAACTGCATAAACAGAGGTTAACCTGTGGCATCAGAGGGAATTTATTCATGGAAAAGGTTGTTAGGTGTTGAAACGCTCACCAGCACCAGGGTAGTGGTGAGGGTTCAAGTAACTGGATGTGGCACTTAGTGCTCAGGTCTAGGTGACAAGGTGGTGATTGGTGAAAGGTTAAACTTGGTGATCCTGGAGGTCGTTTGCAACTTAAATGGTTCTGATCCTGTGACTTACCTTTTGTGTTATGGCTTAGGACATGCTGTAGTTTTCTCAGTAGTGGGAATAGAAATATGTGTCTCTACTTTCAGGAATTGTCTTAACCACCTGTCTATAGAACAGTTCTTATAAGAAATGTGATTTGGTGGTTTTTTTTTCCTGCTTCACAAAACTTTTCACTTCTCAGTGCATTATATGTGCAGCTATAAGGTAAGCAGTCTTGGGAAAAGCAAATGGAATGTAAACTGTCTCTCTGAGAGCTTCCTGATGACTAGACCAGAATTTCATAGATTTTTTTGTCATTGTGGCCCAGACAATTTCCCCTGGATTACTTTATGGATGTCATCACCACATGTGTTTTAAGAAAAAAATGTCTTCCTTCCAATAATAAGCAAGTACTTGTAACTTAGTGTTTTCTTCCATGATCACAAATGGAGAGAGGCATTTAACTGGAGGTAAAACACCCAAGCACAAAAGATTTTATATTTTTTGTGAGAGTTTTCTATTATTGGTTTATTTCAGGGAGCAGCTTAAAGGAAGCAAGGAATGGCTGAGGTCAGGGAGGAAATGCATGGGAGCATCTTAAACTGGCTTTACTGTCTGAAGACAAGACAATAAATCATGTAACTACACTCTAATACAGATGTTTGTATTCCTTTGAGGGAGGAGCTGGTCAAGTGCTTAAGTAGTTCCGCAGCACCTCTAAACTTTTTAGATGTGAAATAACAATTTATTGGACTGTGGAGTGCTTCACAGTCCATATCAGAATTATGTACTCTCAGCATTACAAAAAAAATTCATTTTTATTTAATACCTTTTCATGTAGTCCCAAATGTAAAGCTGCATATTTTCATAACCAGCAATTAAGGTATTAAAATATAGGTAATATAGATAAAAACCCAAACAAACAAACGAACAAAAAACCTCTACAAAACCCAAGTTACATATAACCCAAGAGATAAGTACATTGGATACAGTCTGTGGGTTACTTCTTTCTTTTTTTTCCCTCCAAGAACAATTTTAAAACAAAAGCATAAATTTATCACTCTTGGCCAAAGAGTTCATATTCAGGGAAGACATTTTTGTGGGGAATGAACTCTTCTCCCTGCCACCGGAATCTCAAATGCTTTTCTGACTTGGAACCTCTGTCAACACAAAAATACAGAGGAAAACAGGCAAGATTAGCAATAGAGTTGTAAATAATTTTTTAAATGAGATGGGAAAATGGGGAAAATTACTTAAGGAATATCATTTTATGATAGATACTTGCAGGTGGTATGTATATTTGCTGTTCTTCTTGAGAAGTCTTTGCCAAGAGAGATTATATGCATCAACTACTTTCCCTGATTTAATTTAAATTTAAAGTGTTTTACTAATTTTGTCTCCATTCAAATGGCACAAACAATTAAAATGAAGTTGCCTTCATTTGCAAATATCACACCTTGTTCTGCTTTTCTCTGAACTGTTTCATGTTTTCTCTCTAATGTCTTATTTTTTTTCAGTTGTCTTTTGAGCACATACTCATCTGCTTTGGAGGATCCAAAGCTGCTAATAAAAACACCTCATAATATATAACAGATGCAGAAGTGAATATAAGTGGAAACAGTTGAATAAGGGGAGCAGACCC
>WBNQ01058439.1:0-10436 GCA_013401375.1 Spizella passerina
CCAAGACTTCCCATGTGGGTGGTATTTCACTGACAAAACCAGTCATGAGCTGTCAGGGCAGCTGTTGCTATTGAACTTTAAGGAAATAATGTTTAGTATTTAATGACAAAAATCTTTATTCTGTGCATCTAAGACAGCTTCTAAAACATTGAATCTCTTTGCCCATCATTATCAAACACTGATATTGGGGAGAAAGGGGTAGGAATTTGGGCCCTACTACTCTGACTAGAGGATCTAAATCCTCATTTCTCTGTTAGGAACTTCTTTCTGTTTTACATATGCATTTAGTGCAGTGACAGCACTGTTCTTTAGTTTAAGTCTTTCCTTCCCTCCTTGGCCTTTGTACCCTTGAGGCATTACTAGAAAGCAATTTATTTTGCTGAGTAAAGTAACATATTCTTAATAAGTTCTAAAACATCATTAATATAATGGTAATTCTGTTTTCTGCAAGTATTGTAATGTGAGTTCATAATACTTCATTATGTGTGACCATGACAACAATGAGTCTGCAGGAAAGGTCTCACCAGTGCCTTGCAGAGGGGTGTATATAGTGAAATGTACCCCTGTGGAGCTAATTCCTATGTAAATCTCTGCTGGAAGTGAAATATTTGATGTGTTTTGGTGCGCTAAGTGACTTTTTTTTCCATGATTACTACAGATCCTTCTGACTATTTTTTAATCTGTAATTTTCAACAGATGAACTCCTGTCATATTGCAAGAAAGTGCTGTTAGTCTTCCTTAAACACAGGAGCTAGCACTTCAAAGTGTTAAACCCAATCCCATTTCTATTATTGATTTATCACAGTCATCCCTTTATTTTCTTGTAGGAATCCTCTCTGTCCTAAAACCATGGCATCAGCAAATTCCATTAACAGACAAGAACTCTCTGTGACAAGGTCATAAATGAACACATAAAACAGGTCTGGCACCAGAGCTACAATCAGGATCTCTTCCAAGGCTGACAGGGACCCTTCCAGTGCAATCCACAGCTGTCTCCCTGTACCTGTTCCTTCAGTCATTTTGCCCAGTTCAAACTTCTCCTGTGGTCCTGTACCTAAGGTGTTATGGCAGGCAATAGGGGTTAGGTAGTGCCCTGTTTAGCCAAGGTTATCAAAGGTAGATAGCTGGCTAAATTTTTCCGTGCTTCTCACGCTGAATTTCAGACATTTAGAATTTGCTTTATGCTTTTTATTTAAAAACCTCCTTCAANCTCCTTGTGCCCTTTCTCCTACCCTTCAGGAGGGCTAACATGGCACAGGTCCTCCCAAAGCTTTTTCTCGAGTCTGCTGTTGCTGCAATGAAATTCCAAGTCTCCTTCATGCTGAAGTCTCCAGCTTGCTTTCCCCAGCTCACATCAAGGCTTGTTGGTTCAGCAAAAAGTGCTTCTCTGTCATGTCCTAGTTGTTAACTAAAAACAAACAAAAAAAATTATGTTCCCTTCTTTTAGATCAAAGTCTTATTGGTGAATAATGCTGGCATTCCATAAAACCTAAGCCATGTCACTGCTAGTAATGTGTATTCTGCTTCATAGCTCAGAAGTGAAAGCTTTTATTCATAATTCCTAAAAATCTGTATCTGCTATAGTATTACACAGCTCCTCAAGTACACTAATGTCAGAGTAGCAGCTCTGTAGTTACCCAGACTTTTTATTTGCTCTTCAACTGCTCCCAGGATTATTACAACTACTTCTCACATCCCTTCACCCTTCATGTCATTTAGATTGGTGCAGTATTCCCAAAGTTAAAATGCCAAGCTCTATCAATTTGTGGTTCATGTATGTGTGATGCAACACGCAAGCACTGCCTGAAGAGCTGAATATCCTCTGGTAGATCATAAAGGAAAACATTGGAGCTGTTTGTATTGTCACCATCACTACTCCCAACAGCAGAAACCAAAAGGAAGTTTAAGAGCAATTGTATCTAGGGAGCTACATAAATGCAGGCTTGAGGTTTTTAAAGATAAGAAACAAATATGTAAAGATGGAGAACACAAGGTGCTGTAAAATGCCTGCAATAACAACATCTTACATTAACAATAACAGAACTGCTTTAAAAGCTAAGCTAGTTTTCATCATTCATGTCATTTGTTTCCTTTTTATGTCTCACTCAACTTGAACAGTGACAGCTCCATTTGTATTTCAATCAGTTCTGTTGTCAGGCAGCAAACCTATGTTGCAGCTCTTGTGTTGGAAATACTTTGAGGGAACAATTTGAAATAAACTACTTAAACAAAAATTGAAAGAAAATCTTGAAAACCCCTTATCTTGAGGACTTTACAGGCTAAATAGCTAAACTTTGCTTCAAAATCTGACACAGTGTAACTTCCCTTGGATATTTAACAGATCTATAATGCTTGGATGCCTTTCTGCCTTGGATGCTTTTCTGCCTTTATGCCTCTTGCATAAAATACAAGCATGTGACTAAATTAACTTTTAATTTTTATGTGTATTCCACCCTATACACAACTGCTAATTATAATAGTAAAAAACTATGAAAATTTGCTTGTCTGGAGAGCAGCTAGATTTGATTTTCTTCTCAAAACCGGAAGACAATGTATAGAGAGTAGCACAAGCTGCTAACCTCCACATTATTTTTGCTGTGCTGCAGCTCCACAATAAAAACAAGAACCAGGAAATAAGCCACTCTGTTTTCCAAAATTCACTGTAATCACAAGTTAATTCAATAATTTGCCTTTTCTGCCTGTCCAAGAATTAACATGCCCAAAACCACCTTTGAAGAGAACAAGTATTGTCATCAAATTGCAAGTCATTTTATTAATGATCAAAAACATAATATAGATATCTCTCGACTTTTGAATGAATGACTTCTTAGAATAGCTCAGGACTCAGAATTTTAGGTGTAATAATCCAGAATTTCTGCTCTTAAAAGGACAAAAAGGAAAGGAGAAGGCTAACAGACAGTTCTGTTCCATGTCCTTTGCAAGAGCAGAGCTGGTAGATTGTTTTGGAAAGGGGGAGCATGTTCTGGTCCCCCCAAAAAACACTCAGACAATTTCTTCAAGTGCGATAGAAGAACTGCATGAGAGCTTTTGCCTCACCAAAATATCTTGTTTTATTTCCTTTAAATACAGATAGAAGATGTAAAGACAAGGAAGTAGTCAGAGCTCCTAAACTCTTTGCTTGGGAAATGCAGCTGCAGGGGAGCTGATTCAGGATGCCTCAACAAGCAACATTATCAAAAACCTGACTGCCAGGGAAAGGCACTCAGAACAGTTTCATCTGGGTGACCTTTGTGACTGAGATTGTGGAAATGGTAACACAAGAACCTCTTATGCTGGCATTGTGTTCCTTGGGAATTCATCATGGCATTAATTGCATAGAGCAGAAGTGAGTCCAAAACATATGATTCAGATTCAAAATTAAAGTGTCTCACAGTTTGAAGAAGTTTAAATTAATGATTCTGAACTTCCCCATCACTGTAAAATTACAGAAATAATTGCTGCCTAATGTTGCCAAGGAAGTTAAAAAGTGTAAGCGTGTCAGATACAAATATATGTAGTTTAAATTTAATGCAAGTCTTCTTTTTGCCATGCTGTATAATCAGACTGTACAAATGGCAACAGAGCACATTTATCTCTGAATCTGTCCTCACCTTCAGCCAAGTTTTCAGTATAAGCAAAAAACTATGAAAGGCTGTTTGTCTGAAGAACAGCTACATTTTATTTTCTTCTCAAAACTGGAAGACTGGAATCTTTGTCTCCCCAAAGTTGCAGCTTTGTAGAGAAGATATCTGGATCAGCATGTTTCGTATGGCTCAAGCATTAAGTTTCTGATCCAAGCTCCTGTGATTTTCAAATCCAGTCTCCATACTGTAGGGTAGTCAGTTTGTACTGTGGTCTGAACTTTTTTCTCTGAACATTCAAGAACACCTGCCTAAGTGAATATTTCTGCTTTCAAATATGATGTGTGTACCACAATATTACAGTATTGTGCAGTATTCAAGATGAGGGAAAGTAACCCAAATTTTACAATAGAAAAAATTACAATTGCAATTTTAAAAATGACAAGTCTCCATTAAGATTAGTTGTGCTACTCCCTTTAACCTTCATTTAAATTTCAATTTTAAAAATGGCAAAAAATTCTTGCAGTTATAAAACCATCTTCCTCCTTGCCAAAAAAACCAGGAGGTTTTTTCCAAGGTTGGCAGTGACCTACCCTAAAAAGAGATTGTCACCATCAACCCCAGAATGGACATGTGACTCCTATGAAAAGCTGGGAAAGTATAATCAGAGCAGCTTTGCTGGCCATAGGTGCAGGATGCCACACATCAGATGTTTACTCAGTTAATCTGCAGTGTGAAACTAGAAAGAGGAGGAGGAAGAGAGAGGAGCCATGAGCATTGTCAGCTCTTGTTTCTGCAATCCCTTCTCTCTCTCATTCCCTCAGAAACTGAGATACCTAAGCCAACAACTTGCATATGTGCAATCCTGTTTCAAATTAATTACTGGCTCAACCCAAAGTGATAGAAGTCAGTCTTAAAACCCGCAGAAAGCTCTTCCTGTCTTAATTGACACATGATTACAGCATTATTTAAACAGCAAAAATATTTCAAGGCCTCAATCCTGCTATCTCCAGAGGCAAAAAGCACAGGTGGGAGGGTTCAGAGAAGTTGCATGTACTGAGCCAGTAGACCTGGTACAGCAGATGTTTATTTATAGCACAGTAGTAGTGCACATGCATTCTCTGAAATACAAATCCAGCTTGCATGAAGCAGGCATGTTTCCAAAGGTCTTTGGGAGAAAGACAGACATGCTACAATTGGAATTCAGCTGCTATTCAGCTATTTGTCCTTTTCCATAACATATTTCCTAGTTTCATATTCATTTTTTTCTTGATAACTAGCTTCCTACTTCTTTGATCTTATTTAGAAAGGGAGGGTCCTGGGGAAAAAAGGGTTTTCCTGGTGGCTGAAGGTTTGTGCAGAGTACACAACCGTTTGCGCGGGATGATGAAAATAACTGTACAGTGTGAACTGGTACAGAGGTACTAGCATGGAAGCTGCTTTCCTTAATTAAGAATGTAGCAAGGTAGATCAAATTTAAATTGGGGTAGGTGGCCTCAGACAGGCTGGCTTTGGGCTTGCCAGTGTCAGCTGCTGCCTCCAGGCTGGGCTCAGCCTGCATATTGCCCGTGGCAGGAGGTCACAGCCCCTGCTGCAACCGTGGCTGCTTTTCTGTCTGCATCTCTTCTCTGTCTGTATCTCTTGTCTGCATATTGAGACATTGTTATACCCAGTGGCACCGGCTCTGTGAGATACTGACCAGGAAAAACAGTGTGAATGCCTTGCAAGTCTGCAGCAGACTGTGGGTGGGTGCTAGCCAAGTAGTGAGGATAGCAAGGGTACAAATTCCCAATGATTAGCTGTGTCATTTGGACACACAGGGAACTGACTGCTGGTCCCACAGACCAAAGTTTATGTCCTAATTTGCCACCTGCCTTTTGTCTTCATCTGGGCTATTTATGCACTTGAGGCAGCGGATGCTGTCACCCTGCACCGCCAGCTCTCCCACACTGTCCCACAAACAAAGCTCTCAGAAGGATGGGTGATCTTGCCAAAAGCCTTGAAGCAGAGAACTGTGTGGGCCAGCCCTGGAGATTTATACAGATCAGCAGGTGCCTGAAGAGAGCATGGCACTGGCTGAAATCAGTGCTGGAAGAGTAGCAGGCACTTCCCTGCCCCTGGGTCCTGCCAGCCCCAGACATGGGGTCATCAGTAACTCTGCAGAAATCCATTTAGCATTTCCTTCCCTCACCTTTTAGGAGGCAGAGAGTGATTTCACAAGACATCATCTCAGTAAATAATTTTCTAATTAATGCTTAGGCACCCTTTAGATGCAAAATAATGAATGTAAAAGATCAATGGATGAATTATTGATCCTGTCAAAACTCTTTATAGCTAATTATAGCACTGAATGCTAACTGAATTGGCTACCTACCAGTCAAAATAAGGTCACTAGTATGTTTACAAAAAACTCCCAAACAACTTTAAATCTGACACTGTTATAGTATTCCACCTCATTTATTCCAAAGACAACTCACACCACCTGGATTGCTTGGGGCAAGACAATGCTTAAATACAAGGTCCTGCACATGGGTAGGGAAGATCCAAGCACAAGTGTGACAGTGGTCACAGGGGTTCTTCGATGAGGGAAGAGAGGAAAATGTTGACTCTATATTCAGAAGGTTTGATTTATTATTTTATGATATTTATATATATTACATTATAACTATACTAAAAAGAAATAGAAGGAAAAGGTTCATCTCAGAAGGTTAGCTAAGAATAGAAAGGAAAGAATGATAAAAAAAGGCAGCTCTCTCAGACTCTGTCCGAGATAGCTTGGCCTTGATTGGCCATTAATTATAAACATCCAAGATGGGCCAATCAAAAATCTACCTGGTGCATTCCACAGCAGCAGATAACCATTGTTTACATTTTGTTTCTGAGGCTTCAGCTTCTCAGAAGGAAAAAAAATCCTAAGAAAGGATTTTCACAAAAAGATGTCTATGACACACAAGTACAAGCTGGGTGGAGAAAGGATTGAGAGCAGCCCTGAGAAGAAGGATTTGGGGATGTTGGTTGGTGAGAAGCTCAACATGACCCAACAATGTGTTCTGGCAGCCCAGAAAGCCAACAAAAAGCAGAGTGGCCAGCAGGCCAAGAGAGGTGTTTTTCTGCCTCTCTACTCTGCCCTCATGCGATCCCACCTGGAATGCTGCATCTGGGGTCCTCAATGAAAGAAGGATCTGGGCCTGCTGGAGGAAGTCCAGAGGAGGCCACAAAAATGATCAGAGGGCTGAGACACTTCTCCTATGAAGACAGACTGGGAGACTTGATGTTCATCAGCCTGGAGAGGACTCCAGGGAACTCTTACAGAGGCCTTCCACTACCAACGGGGCCTACAAGAAAGCCAGAGAGGTCCTATGGACCAGGGCATGTAGTGACAGGAGAAGGGGGAATGGATCCAAAATAAAAGAGAGTAGGTTTAGATTAGGAAGAAAGTCTTCCCTATGAGGTGGTGGGGCACTGGAATAGGCTGTCCAGAAAAGTTGTGGATGCCCCATCCCTGGAAGTGCTCAAGGCCAGGCTGGGTGGAACTCCGAGCAAACTGGTCCAGTGTAAAGTGTCCCTGCCAATGGAAGGGGTGTTGGAACCAGATGATCTTGAAGATCTCTTCCAACCCAAGCCATTCTATGATTTTATCAATTACAAACTGTTGTTCCTGTCCTCTCTTGCCACAGAAAGCATTGCCAGCATTTGTGTGCATCTCCAGCTAGGCAGGATTTCACTGCAAAGCACTGTGTGTGTTAGATACAGAACACATTCCCACCATGAAAAACAAAAAAGCTTTGAAATAATTTCAGAGTGTCTCCTTTACTTTTCCAGGGTAATTTTTCAAACATTCAGTAAGACTTTCTGAGAAATAATGGAGCAACATAGGTGTTCTGCAGAAAAAAAAAATCACAGTGGAAACTGTGTTTCACTAATAACTGAACCTATTTCAACCCTATAATAATTTTTATTAACTATCTGGATTTTTTTTTAAAGCATTTAGTTTATATAAGTCAAAGTTGAAACCTTACCACTTGTCTCTCTTGCATCAACAAGCATGAAGGGCATTTAAATTTGTTAATCTCCTAACAAACCTCAGGAGGCCTCAGGAGACCTCTCCTAAGGTCTCCTGGACAGGAACAGTTTTCTCTTTCATATTTTTACAGGGAACAGTTGTACTCATTTAAGATACAAATTATGCTGACACCTCCCAAAGTTTTACATAAGATGTTTCCCTTTTCTACTCTCAATAGAGTAGATTCTTCTTGCATGGGAGAGCTAAATTCAGCCTCCAGATCTAACTAGAGGTCTCTCAGGACATGAACCAGGGCTATTCCTAGTAGCTGACCAAGCTCACTCTGTCTCTCAGTATCACAAACCAAAAGGCTCCACTGGGAAAATTTCTTTGGAACCACTATGCTCCCACTAGTCCTTTTCACTTCTGTGAACTGTCATTTTCTAATAACAAACATTAATCCAAAAATCCCAACCAGCTGCTCTGTCATGCCATTTATCAACACCCAGTGTACTGAGATTTACTACAGAACTCACCTTGTGGTTGTTGGACACACTCAGTTTAGGAGGCTGGTGTGCTGCTGGGTGCTATTCAAAGGATATTCTGCTGTCTGCACCTGCAGGTAGGATGAGAGAAAAAATTAAGAAAATATGATGGTGCTTTGGGGAAAAGGAGGAATTTGAGTAGAAAACTGAGAATCTATCACAGACAATGTAAAAAGAAAAGCTGAGAATGCAGGATTTGGAAGCCTTGTGGCCATCCAGACTACCTGAGCTAACCTTTATAAAATGATGCATACTTTCATGCTGGGATTCATTTCCCCTAACTTTACAGTAGATGTCCAAAGGCACCTCTACTGCCAAAAGAAGGAAGATGACACTCCTCAGGCACAAATCACATTTGATTACATGGATAACCAAAACACTTCAGTTGTGTAGTTGTTTGTTTCCCTGCACTGATTATTGCAGGGTGGGCTGAGAGATAGTTTAGACAAAGATGTTGCAGAAATCTGCAGTTTCACAAGAGGAACCTCATTCTGCTTGTGGCTGAATCACACACCATGTACCCATGAAAGAGTTTTTCAAATATAGGACAATCCAGAAAGCTCTATTTCAAAGATACTTCTTGAGTGAATATGATTTTGGCTTCCTTACATGTTCTCTCCACTGAATTGGTCAGCAATCCAAAAGAGGACAAAAAAGTACTTCTGAAGAATCAGACCCTTGATATGAAAAGCAAGCATTCTGGCAGGACACAGAGTGCCTAATATTAATGAACTGCTTTCCCCCCCCCCTTTTTATTTAAAGAGATTTCCTTGTAACTTGCTCAGATGGCATGCTCAATGCCTCAGGCAAGACTGTGCAGCTCCCTCTACAGCTTGCAAAGGACTTGGCTACATTACAAGAGTCATATTTTCTCACAGATAAATTGTTCTTGAATAACATTGCCTAAGTAATAGGGTTTCCATCAGTATCAGCTTTGCACACCTCCTTCCTTCTTTTCACCCTACTTTTATCATACAGACATGTTAACTGTGACCACTGCAAAGAAGCTGGTTTTATGCTTTATTTCCCTCTGAGTCTCTCTTACCATCTCCAAGGGAATGGATGGCATATGGGATCATGTTCCACATGCCACCCTGGTGCCTTTTTTTTAGCACCTGCTTTAAAAATCCAGGGCCACAGTGCAATGGACAAAGTTTAGTTAGAGTCCAGAGCAGTTGTTATACAGTAGGTTAGTGACAGAAAGGATCTGTCCTCACCCAGCTTTACCACTTCCAGGAGCCATACTTGCAGCTCCCAGGTCTTGTGAGGACTCGCTGAAAGCAAGGGGGTGGATTTTGTGCATGTGTGAGTTAGAGGAGTGTGGGTTTGCAGATTCTAGGAAAGGAACTGATTTCAATGTACCAACAGAAATGCACCTGTTTTTGTTTATCTAAATAAAATTTCTTACTTCACATTAAATATTTAATTTATATCCTCTCTTTTGCAGAGTTGAGAAGAGACAATATACAGCCATTTTTATCCTGAAGGAATTCAATTCTCCTAATTAAACACTTTTCCTCTGTCCAAACAATTTCCCTGATGACACAAATTGCACAGGTCGTGAATGGCAGGAGATCAGACTGTGGAACCTCTGAAGACCATGGGAGCGGGCCACAGGGTGGCTGGGTGCATGGTCTGTAAGTGCAGTAACAGGTTGTCACTACACCTACAGACCATGCACCAGCTTCCTGTCCCTAAAACTGGCTAAACAAAAGATTTCAAACTGGCATTACGTACAAAGACTTAAAATCCACCACATCCTTGTCCACAGGTTGGGAGCCCCTGTCTGGCTCTGCAGCTGCTCCTCACCCCACGTGCACCCAGGCTGAGCTACCCTGCTCAGAGCTGTGCCAGCAAAAGCTGCAGCTTCTGTGAAATCAGAAACATGACAGTCTTCCTCACTGGCTCTCAAAACCAAGCACAGAAAATCCTAAGGAACCCAGAAACTGCGTTTCATCTCTTTTTAAAGTTAAATTTTGAATAAATGGAGTTGTCTGCTGCTGAATGGTAGCAGAAGGGTCTGTTGTCTTACCCACTCCTACAAAAAAAAATTAACCAAAGCTTTGCCAGAAGAACCAACAGGGAGAACAACACAAGCATGGACTAATATTTACAATATTTGCAGCACCATGCCATCCCAGCTGTGCATCTTTTATTGGCGTTTGGTGACAGTTCAGGTCTCTTTCATTTTGCAAAATAGTAACAAAATCCATTTATTTAAATGTCATTTTGTGAATGTCTTATTTACTTTTTGGCAACACTTACTCCCAAATTTCTTTTCTCTCTATAAAATGTTGCTCTCTGTGT
>WBNQ01058439.1:11344-25766 GCA_013401375.1 Spizella passerina
CCCTGATGACACAAATTGCACAGGTCGTGAATGGCAGGAGATCAGACTGTGGAACCTCTGAAGACCATGGGAGCGGGCCACAGGGTGGCTGGGTGCATGGTCTGTAAGTGCAGTAACAGGTTGTCACTACACCTACAGACCATGCACCAGCTTCCTGTCCCTAAAACTGGCTAAACAAAAGATTTCAAACTGGCATTACGTACAAAGACTTAAAATCCACCACATCCTTGTCCACAGGTTGGCAGCCCCTCTCTGGCTCTGCAGCTGCTCCTCACCCCACGTGCACCCAGGCTGAGCTACCCTGCTCAGAGCTGTGCCAGCAAAAGCTGCAGCTTCTGTGAAACCAGAAACATGACAGTCTTCCTCACTGGCTCTCAAAACCAAGCACAGAAAATCCTAAGGAACCCAGAAACTGCGTTTCATCTCTTTTTAAAGTTAAATTTTGAATAAATGGAGTTGTCTGCTGCTGAATGGTAGCAGAAGGGTCTGTTGTCTTACCCACTCCTACAAAAAAAAATTAACCAAAGCTTTGCCAGAAGAACCAACAGGGAGAACAACACAAGCATGGACTAATATTTACAATATTTGCAGCACCATGCCATCCAGCTGAAGACAGCAAGACAACAGAGTGGATAAAATGCCAACATTTTCTGCTGATTTTTCTGTGTTACCGCCCCTAACACTACTCCCACTGATGGGGGATAAAGTGAGGGCAACAAGCAGGGGAAATTTTAGCCAATGTTTAGTAACATGGCTGCAGCCCAAGTCACCATGCAGAATGTAATTCCACTCCTCAGAAGACTCAGCAGTGCTCATTGCAGCAGATAGACAANAGCTGAAGACAGCAAGACAACAGAGTGGATAAAATGCCAACATTTTCTGCAGATTTTTCTGTGTTACCGCCCCTAACACTACTCCCACTGATGGGGGATAAAGTGAGGGCAACAAGCAGGGGAAATTTTAGCCAATGTTTAGTAACATGGCTGCAGCCCAAGTCACCATGCAGAATGTAATTCCACTCCTCAGAAGACTCAGCAGTGCTCATTGCAGCAGATAAACAAGTCGCTCTGTTACCCTGAGGCGTGACAAGCACTGCTGTGGAGCTGCCTGGGCGGAGAAGAAGGGATACAGTGCAAGATCCAAGCCCACATTCCTACCTGGGAAAGCTGAAGAAAAAAAAACTATCTCAGCTTTCTGCTAGATGCTGTCTTATCACAGGCAGAGCACGTCTCCCATATCTGACCCCAGGGCACCAAGGCAGGACTTGAAACTGAGTTCACTGTCACCAGTGATGTCTTTCTCTCTTCTTGCCTAGGCAGAATATGTTGAGGGTGCAAGTGGGGTGCTTTGGGGTCACTTCTCTGCAGTGCCACGGAAATTTTAGACAAATCATTTTGGGTATGTCTGTATTAAGAGGGTTGAGAAACACCAAGGCTTTTCACTTTCTCTGGGGCCCCTCAAGGCCAGGAAGGAAAATCAATAGAGAAGCAAAGCAAATACTATCTGCCCTGCTAAAGTCCACAAGCAGATATCCATTGAACATAAAAACTCTGCACAGTTCTGCATCAATACTTTTGTATTTTTTCTAGCCCCAGGCTGTTATATGTCATATACCTGCAGCACCATTCAAATTTTACTATTTGGAGAAAAAACCCACCAAACCACACAAACAAACAAACAAACAAACTCAACTCCAGGCTTGTTAGAAGAAATAAACCTTTTTAAGTGCTTTAGGTGTTTTGGCAGGAAAGAATATTAAACCCCCAGAAAAATATCTTGTATGGCATGATAACCAGTGAACTTTGCCCAAGTCTGTGACCTTTGCCTCCCTTTAATGCTTTAGAAAATCAATTAAACTTATCCTCCTTAGCAACTTAAGATTTTTATTTTTTTCCACAAAGTAGAGAGACAAAACCCCCAAATGGTATCAGCAGCATCCCAGCACAGAAGAAATGTAATTTGTCAGACCACAGCATCATGAAATACTTCACAGCTGAAAGTATATGGACTTGACAGAAACTGCAGTCCAGTTAATGCCTCATGTTAGAATTTTACTCAAGAATAATTAATTGGCAGGATGTCCTTAGTCCAAAAAAAGCATATTTAACATTTCCTGAACCATCATAAATTTCACCATCTGCCATCTTGCCCTAACATGCTCCCTGCATCTTGAGAAGGCACAAAACCATGAGTGAAGATTTGAGTGACTCTCTGACTACCAGAGTTCAAAGCATCTGTCAGATACACCATGTACCAGAACACAGCACACATGGACTACTAGAAATCATACACTCAGTAGTCAATGCTTCTCTCAGACTACTTATAATTCCATCTCTTGGGGAAAGAAAACAACATATAAATTAATGCAGGGTCAGATTCCAACACAGAAATTCTTTGTCATGCCCCTAGTTTGGTCCTAAGTTAAGGCCCTGCTTGATTAAAAGTGAAGAACAAATAATGTAGAAAAGCTGCGTGTTACTTGTTAAAAGCTCATGAGCTGAAGAAGCAGCTAAATTCACAGCAAATCTCAACCTGTGTGAATCATTCATTCAGAATTAGAAGAATTTTAATGTCCATTAAATGTTCTCCTCAAACAGTTACTTGCTGAAAAGTCAAGCCTGAATATTCAGTAAAGATACAGTTAATTCGTGTTTGTGGGCTTCTGTGTAGACTTTGATCAGCAAATTGGCCTCAGTGAGTGCTTTGTGGAGAAGATACTAAAGCTCACACCCAAATGTTTTCTCTCCTTACCAAGACCATCACATCAGGACCTGTGTCTCCTGAAGTCTGCTTCTGCCCAGGGTAAACACCACATGCACATGCACAGCACATCCATCACCCGTGGGATGAAGGGGACCGGCTGCCTCAGGACTGCTCACAGTCAGATGTGTCTGGGGAGCTCTAGATGTGAAATGAGAAGTGATACTCAATGACTTGTCCAGGATTTCCATGTGTAAAACAGCTCAGGTGTAGTTACTCTTACAGGAGCTCTGGGCACACCAATGGAAATCTGGTTCTCCTGAGCTCTGGGAATGCTTCAAAATGATACTCTCTCTCTCCTGAGGGTAATGAATTTCACTTTTGTACTTCCCACTTGCTCACTGATGATTATTATGCAAACTATTTGTGACACAAAACCCAAACCCCAAAAGTATTGTCACTTAAGCCTGTGACAAACCACAGCCACAGTTCTGAACAGCCTCAGGTCACCCCAGCCCAGAGGGAAGGCTGTGCAGGGATGACTTGCAGCAACACTCAGCAGATGTCAGAACACATCTCCCCCACGCTTTTTGTTCTTCCTTGTTGAGACCACAAGGAGCACTTCCCATTTCTTCTTTGCAAGCAGCTGAGAGCTCTTGTATCCACATATTCCTTTTCCATTGTCAGGCCGCTAACTGAAACTTAAAAACCTTCATTAGCCACTTCCCATGGACCTGCACGTGGATTCATGCCATACAGCAAGGACATTGACTAATGAAACCTGGCTAGTGTCCCTGAGAAATCCTACAGGAATTCTGAGCCCAGCAGCTTGCTCTGTCAGAGATGACCATCCCATGGCAGAGACAACAAAAAGATGTGCTTCAGCTTCTGCAGGGCTGTCAGGCCTCAGACAGACAGACAGACAGACAGACAGACAGACAGACAGACCTTTAAGGCCTCCACACAGCAAGAGTATTCCTTCACCACCTCTCTGCAGCATTCCTTTTTCATCTCTCCTACTTTTACTTCTTTATGTACTTGTTTGCTCATAAAATTGCCATTTTCTCACTGGACTGTGTATTGCTGCTTTTTTTTTGTGCTATTTACTGATGGGCAAGCAAACAAAATGTAATGGCCAACTTTCAGTTTATTGGTCTGGTTTTGCTACCAGGCTCTCTGCCAAATGATTACTGAATTTCTAAAGGAGCAGGCAATAAAACGTACAAGGAAAATGCAGGTGAATTCCACAATCACTTCCCTTCAACAGCGATGTTATCATGAGTGAGATAAAGGTGTCAGACACAGAAATGTGGGTTCAACATGTCTTTGAATTAAACCTGCAGTCTTGTGTAACAGGACTACTAATCCCTTTTGCAATTTAGGCTCCCTGAGTTCTCCCTCTCACCACACTTGAACCCCTTGCTGGGGCACTCGTCACATAAACCCAGGCATGTCAAGGATGGAGCACATCCCAACACACTGAATTCACAGAATGACTGGGTTGGAAGAGACCTTCAAGATCACTGAGTCCAACCCAGCCCTAACACCTCTACTAAACCATGGCATCAAGTGCCATATCCAGTCTTTTTCTAAACACATCCAGGGATGGTGACTCCACCACCTCCCCAGGCAGGCCATTCCTTTCACAACTTTATCACTCTTTCCATAAAAAACCTTTTCCTAATATCCAACCTATATTCCCCTTGGCGCAGCTTGAGACTGTGTCCCCTGGTTCTGTCAGTTGCTGCCTGGAGGAAGAGACCAACCCTGGCTACAGCCACCTTTCAGGGAGTTGTAGAGAGTGATAAGGTCACCTCTGAGTCTCCTTTTCTCCAGGCTGAACACCCCCAGCTCCCTCAGTCGTTCCTCACAGGGTTTGTGTTCCCAGCCCCTCACCGGCCTTGTTGCCTCCTCTGGACACACTGAAGTGTCTCAATGTCCTTCCCAAACCGAGGGGCCAGAACTGGACACAGCACTCTGCAATACACAGTACACTGAAGTGAATCACTCTTCTTCTCCAGGAGTGGCACTCAGCCTCACACACAGAGACAAGAGGCTGTCACAGCAAGATGCAATGTTTGGGTAATTGCTGTTTTTCTCTGGTGCATCAGGTGAAGGGAAACATTTGTCGCTTCTTTGAGCAATCCCCAGCAATCAAAGGCGCTGCCTGACAGTGCTCCAGGGACTGCGGCCGAGTCGCTGCTCGCCAGTGACTCCTACTAATGAGCAAGCACTGCCTGTGAGACTGCTGGGAGGCAGCTTCTCCAGAGCACTTTCAGACAGTCTGCTTTCTTATCAAACACCAAATAATTGTACAGCTTCTTTTTAAGAAAGGAAAGGAGGTTTTCCACTGAAATTTGCCGAGTGGCTTTAGAATTCGTGTATTGGCTCAGTAACTAGCTAATGGTGTATCCTTTTCCTTTGAAAACCCAGCCCCTTCCATCCTCCCTTTTGCTCATATAAAGCAGGCAAAGTGAGGCAAGGCAGCCAGGACTCATGTTGTGATTGGTAATTGTAGGACTGAGAATCTATTTTCATTGACTGGACAACAGACAGCAGTGGTGACTCTGCAGCTGACTCCCAGGACAGCATGTAAGATATGCATGGCATGCTGTAAGCTTTGTAGTCTCCTTTGCAGAGGAAAATTCCCTAGATAAGGACAACGGCAGGGAAGCAAAGGAGGACAGACTGACGAATTTTACAGCAGCACAAGTCCTCAGAGAACACTAAGATCTCTTTTATGGATAGAAATAATTTTCATAAGCTGAAAGAAGAAAAAGAGCAAATGTTTAAACATCTGAACTTGAATAATTTGTTTTAAGTAAACCCTCACAAAGCACAAATGCAAACAACCTTACTTCACCTCAGCCTTTCTGGATCAAGACATGTCTCAAAGTAGATCTAACACCTACAAAAATAGTGACAGACAAAGAAAAGGGAGAAACTTTAACTCTTACCTAGCTTAGGTTCCTTGGCAAAGATTTTTCTTATCCTCAAAGGCCAGAAAAGAGATGCCTTCCTTTAAAAAGAAATATTTTACTAAACAGTTTACAGTGATTTACAGGTAACTTATGATGCATTGATCTCATATCTAAACTGAATAATCCTTAGTAATCAGAGAGACTCATAAGTTGAAGGAAAGAAAAGGACAGTTTTCCTTTTCCAGTTTTTTATTTCTACCACATACCAAAATGTCATATACTGTTTGGATATCTCAGTTTACACGATGACATAATCAACAATTTAAACTTTATATCAAGACCTCATTAAATATAAAAAAAAAAAATGGGGCTCAATGCTCTTTATTCAGAAAACATGATTTCTCTAATTTGTCACTTTATTAATTCACAAATTCTCCAGGTCACAAACCCTCCAACTTACATGTTGCTCTCTCTGTGCCTCAGTGGCTGTGCCAGCACATTGGGGTGTGACATCAGCTGTATGTTGGGCCAAAGCCAGAGTAGAATGGACAGTCACCCTTGCTCCTTGCCAAACACCTCTGAGAAAAAACAGAGCCTAGGTGAGGGGTGGAGCTGTTAGTCCTCTTGCCTTGCTCAGGGAAAGATTTGGGCCCTCACTTCAGCTCAAATCAGGTAACAACTGGTGATTCATTTTTCCAACACAGGGAGATATGTGATAAACGTAGATATAAAAATATATTACCAGCAAAACTAATAAAATGCAGCACAAGAATACAACGATCATAGGATGTAATATAAGATGCAATTTGCCGTTTGCAGATGGTGCATACCTCATAAAAGCACCATACCAATGATATTCAGAAGTTTGTTCTATTTCTGTTGCAATTCTGACAATGCAGCCAGTATCATGTTTGATAGCAGTGGTCACCTGTTTTGGGCAAATAATAGCCATTTCACATTTGGTGATTAAAGTTTTCAGCTCATCAGTTTGAGAGCACACTGTGTCCTGTGCTGGCCCCAAGGGACCAGAGGGGCCCATGTTGTGCAGGCCAGTCTGACACCAGCACTGGGGGGAAGTTTGCATTATGTCTCTGCTAAGCTGTCTGTGGGTCTTTAGTGACACGAGGTGCTTTAGGCTTAGATTTTTACCTCTCATTGCCCAACTCCAGTTTGATTGCCAGTAAATTAAATTAATTTAGCCCAGGTTGTCTGTTTCACCCATGGTTGTAATTGCTAAGTGATCTCTTCCTGTCCTTTTCTCAGCCCATGAGCATTTCATTATATTTTCTCTAGCTGAAGAGGGCAGTGATAGAGTGCCTTTGGTGGGCACCTGGTGTTCACCTGGGTCAACCTACACAGCTGCATAGCAAGGAATTAATTCAATTCTGACACAGGATTGAACCAACCCTGGATGTGGTGTGTAGGATAAGCAGTACCTAGATTGTCCACTATTTCAACCCCAATCACAGGGAATTGGCCATGGGTTTAACAAAGTATAATGCCATGGGTTTAACAGAGTATATATATTTCTGAGTAGCCCAAAGAACTTTTCCTTCCCTAAGATCTGCTTGAATATACACATTTTTCTATTTTCTAATTACTTTGTTCTATTACAAATTCTACAGGTGACAACACTCTATACTACTCCATGACAAATAAAGTCCTTAGAATACCAATGATATTTCCTGCAGAGAAGGTAGCTTGGTGTCTCCTAAGTGAGCTGAGAAACTGTTCTAGCAGGTAATATCTGGGCAGGGAAATCTGGATTTGAATTTACCCTCAGGCTGTAAATTTCACTGCATTCTCCTTTTTCCTTAAGCTTTCTTTAGTCATCAAATACCCAACTAAAGTGAAAAATTTTCTCTCATCTGTGTATGAAACAAAACAAATGGTTTTATCCATAAGTGATGACAGAATATTATTGTGCAGAACTTCATTCTTCAGGTTAGACTTAAATTCACATTTCATGGAGTAGCCAGAAAAAGGCAAAACATTTCAGTAAGATATAAAATCAGGAGTGCCATCACTGTCTGCTATAAAATAGATAGGACAGTGTTATGTAAATGAAGTGCTAACCTGGTAAATCCAATAAACCATCACTTTGTTTTATTTTGCTGGTATCAATACCTCCATCCTTAAACACCTAAATTTTTGTCACTGAGATCACTGTTCCATATATTCTGAGCACAATGTAAAAGCAGCTTTGCATTTTGCAGACTATGGATTTCCTATTTGCTGAACAATCTACAAATTTGAAGACACATACAACTCACAAACATAGAATTCTTTATTTCTTGGCGCATAAGTTAGACAAAATATTGCATTCAGTATTCACACTGACCCACGGAGAGGTAAAAACTCCGTTAAAAGAAAGCTGCTCAGGGTTTCCTTTGGAGAAGACACACATGCAGAAGTCTGGGAGGACTACAAGCTGCTGAAGTCTCTACGTTTAAATAAACAGCCAGTCCTGTTTGGTTACCTCACAGTCTGCTCTCTGAGGAGACTCAACCACACATCCTTTTATCTAATTATTCAGGGGCAGAATTCAGTTTCTGTGCCTGGTCCAGGATGCTCTCCCAGCTCTCTGGTCTGCCAACAATCCTTGAGATTGGTGTCTCCCCAGTTCAGCCACCTGGGCAATGAAATTGGGATCTCCAGGCTCAGCACCTCTCTCCACAACGTAGCCAGATTTCCAGTGAAACCCCTTTCGGGACAGCATGATTGGAGACTCAGCAGCATAATTCTGCATCAATGGACACTTTCCTCCAGCCAGGGCATCACACTTCTGTTTTCCTGTCAGGTCCTAAAGCAGGCTCACACTGGATAGCCCCATTCCCCCAGCAGTGCAGGGTGCCTTTATCTGCAAATCTGAAGGACCACTCACAGCCATGACTGACAGTAGCACCAGAAAGTCATCACCTTTAGAAAATTGCTGTTTCAGTCTCATGGATCTTCTTTTTTCAGATTCTTTGAATGGAAGTCTATTCTTAGAATTTAAGTGAAAATATGGGAATGGTTCCTTCTCATTGCATGGAGCATAACAGACACTCTACAGCTTGATGGTATACCTTGAGGTCTCACATCTGCTCATTAGCAATTACTTAACTTATTAGAAAGCAGGTGAGTGTCACTTTTCAGAGCTAGGAAATGAAAATTCTTAGTGCCATGGAACTGCTGTTGGAATAATTTCTGCAGAAACATAAATTTAGATTAATTTTCAATACTTATAAAAACCTGTCCAAACTGTATTGTGTCACATTTTATGACCATAACCATTGCAAAGACTTTCTGGCTCTGAACAAAATTAATGTGTTTGTATCAACTTTCACCATGTGAAATTTGTCCAGTAGTTGCAAAACAATACAAAAAGGTTTTCTTTTTTCAGTTTTGAACAGTCCAAGACTGATAAAACCAGAAACAGGAGCCAATACTGAGAACATTGAGCACTTAGGTTTAAATGANGGCTAAGCAGGAGCTTCGACTGCATCAGCCAGTGCTAGAAGAAGCTCCAAACCCTTTGCTGTGTGTGCTGTATGATGGATATACTCATACACACATTCGTTATTTGTTTAATCCCCTATTATCTTTGTTTCTGTATTTCATAATGAATAAATATTTTTAGCATCTACTGATTAAAAAAATGACTGTCATTTTGTGGCCATATGTATCATACAGAAAAGCTGCATGAAGAATAAGTTTAGTTTAGTAGTCAAATAATTTTTTAAAAATATATTTATATACAATAGCTGGAACTTGTCTTGAAAAGAAAACTGAAAGAATGCAGAAGAGCATGGGGGTGGTAACTGAAGATAACAGAAGCAATAAGAAATGGTTTTGAATTAATACCATGCCTGCAAAAAATAATGGCCAAGCTGCATCTAAAAATAATATTCATGAACACGTCATTTCATTGCAGGATATAGTCACAGTAGTATTCTGGACTTCAACAACACTACCAGCAAAAAAAACCACAACACAATTTAAAAAAAAGAAAAAGAAAAAAAAAGAAAATGTGCAAAATACTTGTTTTCTGTTTTCACCAGAACAGTATCTTTCTGCCAAATGCCAACATAGGAGTTACTTTGCACTATAAAATATATTTGTTGCAGCAGCCACCATACAACTTAATGAACTTGTTCACTTTGGCAAGACAGGCCAAAGTGGATTGTTTTCTATTATCCCTTGCTTTCTCACAGACTAAGCACACTAGGCTGGTTCACAACATTAATCACAGTTTTTAATTTGGATCCCTATTAGTTTCTTTAATATTCAAAGCAGCCCTGCTAGAGACAAAAGCAATAGCTCCAAGGCAACGGAAGCTGTTCACTACTCTGGTTAATAATATTTCCCAGCCTCCCTTCCAGGCTGATGCTGAGTTCCAGAGGTGCTTGCTGGATCCAGGTGCCTCTCCATTGCTCTTCTTCCTCCCACAGGGCACACAGGGACATGGGGACAAGGAGGGAGATGGGGCCCAGGCTGGAGTTGCTGGCTGCAGGAGCAGCCCAGGTGGGCCAGGGGGACCCCAGCACAGGAGGTCTCTGGCCCCGGGCCAGGACACACCACTGCAGCCCAGCCCTCCTCCTGGATGTCAGCCAAAATGACCATCCAAACCAGGGACTCAGTGCACCAGGGATCCTTGACTGCGCTCTGCTGCGTGCTTCCTCAGCGGCTCAGCATTTCTTACAACTCTACTTGAGTGATGTCAGTCACTCTCCAAGTTAATTAGGCTGCTTTCAATTACTAGGATAATTAACACCTCATTTAAAGCAGAAAATAGTTCTCTTAATTTCAGTACTCTATGACTAAAATTGAGTTTGCCTCCAGCCCAACAGCTCCCAAAAGCCTTGACCTGATAGTGCTGATTGGGATGATTAGCCCAAACAAATTACAATATTACAAAGACTTTCCAGCTCTGTCCGTTCCAAGCTTTGCAGGATTTTTCAGGACTCTCAATGTGTATTTTCCTCAAAGAATACTGAGGGCATTGCAGAAGATTCCCTATTAAACCCTACAGAGAAAAACTCTGCTGGCGGCATCAGTAGCAGTACAAGTGACCACCACACAAAAAACCATCTTCATTTAGTTAGTTTTTATTTTCATAGGGAGCATAGAAAGGTGCTGGTTCAGGCAGCAATCAACTCTTCAACAAAACCATCCTTAAAACTGGGCCTGTACATGGAGAGGGGTGAACCTGAGCCACTTGCCTAGACAAAAGCCCTCTGTTTTGGGGAGATTTTTGTGCTTAGTGAGGGAGGTGGGGAAGTTTGCTAATATGTGGAGAAATCTGCAGGAAACAGAAGACCTTCAACAGCATAATTTCTTCAAGAAATCAAGGTAACAGAACCTGTCTTTTGGAGAGATTCCTAAGTTTAAAGCTGAACAGATTTTCCTGTGGAAAGGCTAAATGAGCATTTAGATCTCTTGCATTTCATTTGATGAAAACAAACACCCCAGGAGGCAAAAGCTATTTAACCTACAACTAGCTTTTTATTTCTGATTATGTAAGGGATCCATTTTTCATGTAGTTAAAACAAGTATTTCTCCTTTCTGCTTTGGTGTTTTAATCCAATAGATTTTCAGGAAAGACATTTTCAGTACAACTAAACTTTCATCATGACAGTGACTGTGATGTACAGTGTCATTCAAATATGTGCTTATTTTTGAGTTCTTTCACTTAGACTGGGATAAGCTTACCCAGAAGCTCAGAAACTGAATAAAGATTTTTGTTCATCAAAGAAAAGATTTCTGCAGATTTGGGGGAAATGCCTGTCCCACACTGCTTGAAGGGTACTATGTGATTGAGTTATTAAAGATGGAATCATCATGCTGTAGCCAAAAGGGGGATGTTAAAAATGAATGACAGTCCTGCCTGAAATGAGAATACAACTATACATGCAGCCTTAATATTCTTCTAGCATTGCTTGGAGTTTTTTGCATAAAATTTCTTGCAGCAGGAACTTCTGGTTGCTTGACAGATTCAAACTGACAGTCTACAGGTGAAAATCTTTCTGTCACATTACAAGTTGTTTGAGTCATTGGGGACCATGGCGACAAGGACACATTATGTGCAGGCACTCACCTTATCAGGGCCAAGCTGCAAAAATCCTCCTAAAAATGGCTTCATTGGCTTAAAAAGTTTGTGCCATGCTTAAGAATGTGTAGAATTTGATTCTATGCAGAGGGCTTCCTTCCATGTTTGATTGCTCATTTTTTATTCAGCAAGAATATATCCTGTCAGTTGTCAGCGAGGATAAGCTCTCCAGCACTGTAATTCTGATAGCAGTTGTTGATTTTACTAAAAGAGGAGCTAACTTGCAGCAAATCTCCTCCTTTTATTCTGGGCTTGATGCAACTTTGGAAGTGTTATTAAGAATTAAAGTCGTAAACAGAGTGTATTCCATTTCTTTCCTGAACATTTAGGTACTTATCTTACCTGTTTGAAGTCACAGATTATCTTCCCCCCCACCAACAGAAATGAATATAGCAAAACTAATATAAAGCATGCAGGTAATATTGTGCAGTTTCCTTTTATGTGCATCAAGGAAAATCACCCAGGCCCAGCAAGAGATGCCAGACAGAAAGATTTCCATCTGACTACAGTGCACACTAGGACAACGTACCTCAAAATATATTGCTTTTTTCTTAGGTTCTCGGCCTTCAGATAGAATCTAAAAATAGAGAATATAACTGAAAGACTCAGTGATTTGGTCTGAAGATTGCACCAATGTACTTCTTGTGTTAGGACCTTTTAAATAACACAGCCTCATTCTTTATTGTGGTGAAAAATGAGATAGTTTAATTTGTCTACCATCTTACATTTCCCAGAAGTGTGATCATTGTGATATCCCTTAGAAACATGCTAGACCATTGCAAAAAACCAGCTGAATTTTATGGCAAACACATGTGGCATCAAATTAAACATCCAAACAAGGCATTTGGTCAAGATCAATCAGAGTTAGGAATCTGGCTTTGTTTCTACCTCAGTAGTCCAGCAAAATCCTTAGGTTATGGCACATGCTCTGCTGTGTCATGCTATGTGCTTTCCAGACTTTTAATTCCTTAAAGTACAAATTACAATGGAAATTGCATTGGAAAACAAGAATTGTTTCAGTCTGCCATGCTCTGCAGAAAGCTATCTTGCATGGCACAGAACCAGTCCCCCATTGTGCAGGATTTGTGGGTTGCCATTGGAGAGGCCAAACAATCTTCTCTGCAGAATTAAGGGATTCCAGGTCACTCTCTTGGTGTTATCTGCTTAGTAGGTGCTCTGGATCTGGCTATGATTCACATTTCAAAGAACCCTTAAAATATTATTTTACTAATTTCATAAATATTTATATGGTATGCAGCAGGGAAGCAACAGTCCTGATTACAAGCTACTCACAGGAGGCACCACAGCAATCCAAGTGCTAAAAAACCAGATTGTTATAATTGTAATTGATTAGTACCTCGAGCTTATGGAGAATATTAGCACTTGTCACAGAATTATGGTGTCTTAGTCATCCTTGTATTGACAGAATATTTGAAACCAGTCACCTCCTTCAAATAAACCTAATATCAATGCTTGACTTTTGGATATTGTGGTGTTTGTGGATCAATATTTCAAACACTTTGCATTTGAATGTATATTTTAGGTAACTGTTTATACCACATGTACTCTTTTCCTTATTTACTGCTGTGTTTCCAAAACTGAAATTAAATTTATAATTTTATTCTGTATTTCCTCACAGAACATTGTGGGTTTTGGGTGCAGAAGTAGGACTTTCACAGTGATTGATGGTACCTGTCAAAGAAGAGACAGTAAGACAGTGAGCAGCCGTGATTCCACTCCCATCACAGCAGTGACAGTGGCTGTGGACTCTGCACAGTGCTGTCCCTCCAGCAGGCCAGGAGAAGACACTTCTGTGTTCCTCCCCATTCTTTCTGCTCCCAGACATCCCAGTTTAGCATCTTGAATGAAGTAACTTTTGTATAAAATATTTGCTGTAGAACCAATACCAATCTGGAAGAAAATACCACTTCTTTACTTTATCACAGATCTCTCACCTACACTTAAATAAAATAGTTTGCATTGTGACTGCACTAAGGTTGGATATATAAAATTATATATTGCTGAATATGTCCAACTCATAGCTTCAAGGAGATTTGGAGACACTCAACACCTCTAGCAGAGTTTATCAGAGGTTGGCATATCAAGTCCAGAATGCCATTGAAATATGCTTTAGCTTTGGATCCACACTTCAGTGGTCAGATAGTTGGATGAAGGGATCACTTAGGTCCCTTCCAACTGAACTATTTTATTTTAGTCTAAATTTTGGTTACTCTATCCATATACTCCTAAAGGTGCCTATGGAGGAGGCATATCAGTCTGTCTAGCAGCTCTATTTTCTGGAGCATTTACTTTTTATAAAACCAGAAGTACTAAAAGAAAATTATAATTTACAAAGCCAAAATACATGGTTTGATCTACTCCCTCTGACAACTTGCTTCCTGTTGTACTCTTTGCAAAATTGTATTGTTGCCATCAATTCCAGAAAAAGGTATATAAATTCATTTAGAAGTGGGGTGTACATTTGTGCCCAAAAGGACAACTCAGGTTGTCAAGTAGGTGCTAACATGAGTGCAACCATCACAGCTCAAGTCCTGGCTTATCAGCAAAACCACAGTGATTTTGTGGCACAATAATCTTTGCTTGAATAATAACAATTTGTCAAAAAAACAAAAGCAGAAAAATATTTCTTATTTGCTGAGATGTCTCAGATTTAAAGGAATTGAAACCTCCTTTTTTAAAAATTATTAGG
>WBNQ01058441.1:0-16018 GCA_013401375.1 Spizella passerina
GGTGCCACTTATACAGAGAATTTCCTGATGCTTTAACAGATGTAGTTCAATCAAAATGCCACCTTCCTCTGCTTTTCACCCAGAGGTTCTAGGGAGGGTAGAATTTCCTGAATTTCCCTATAAAAAGATAGGGATTAAGAATCACTTTCAAAAATATTTCTGATAGCAGATGGAAAGGAAAAGGCTGGCAAATCTTCTCTAAGTGTGCTGTGTTTCTTTTCTCCCATCTAGCTTGAGTAGGATTGTTAAATGATTCTGAGCAGTATCAAAGGAGAAGAGCACGTGTCTGTGGTGTGCAGCTGCTACTAACTCGCTCTGAACGTGTGATCTGGAATGAATTATGAATAGCGTGTCGTGTACACCGCTATTTCCTAGAAAACAAACTCTGCAGTCACTGAAACCTGACTTGCAAAGCCCTGCTGCTTCCACTGCCACCATACACTTTCCTTGTTGTCTCTGATCTAAGAGTGCTGCCAAGATTCAGACAAGGCCTCCCTTCCCAAGTCCCCACTCCAGACATACATCAGTCTGGACAGGGAGCAGATGTAAGTTGGCAGAGAGTTCCAAGCCTTAAAGAGTTTATTATCTCAATTAAATTAAAAATAAAAATAAAAAAGGATGTTGCAAAAGATGCAGACCCACATGCTGGAATGTGTCAATGGTGGAAAAGGTTGGAAAAGAGCCTCACTCACCTGATTTCTGATCTGGTACTTTTGTCACCAGCCTTCACTGCCCATCTGCACTGAAGTCTGGGAATTCCAGGCACCATATCAATGAATTCTAGCATATTACTCAGCATATTTGTGTGGATCCAAGCATAAAAAAAGGTTTCTTATCTCCAAGGCCAGAACTATGCAAGGTAAAGTGCTGTTTTAGAAAACTACTCCCAGAAGTAAAGAGCAAAACCTCTGTATTTAATACTGTCTAGTCCAATACTCAGACCTTTTATGTAAAAGCCTAGCCTCTAAATCCTCATGTATTAGAAGGTTTATTTGGGTTTTTAAGGCTGTTGGACTTTTGTTTTCTTTCCATGCTGAGTGGAAAGATGCTGGCTAATTATTCATGAGTGGCTATGTCTGATTCCATTACCTTGCTCCTTTTACAGCCATGCAAGGTTGATGTGAAACACTACTGTTATGAGTTAATTGGTACTTCACATTCCCACTGCCCTGGCAAAAATGGCCAGGTTAGGCATAAGGCAGGGAGAAGAGGTAGGTAGGTAGGTAGGTAGACAGACAGATAAGATAGATACATAGATTTAATCAGAGGCAAGATAAATTAGGTTACAAAATTCTCCACTTAGGGGCATGACACCTTTTAGACTCTTTCAAAATAAACCTATTAAAATATAGCCAGTATTAAGAGAAATTATGCAGGAGTGTAATTTCTTCTGTCTCCAGAATGAAAATATTTTACACATTTTAATCCAAATCTCCCCTGTTAAATCTTCTCTCTGCCTTTACTTATGGCTTTTGTGGTTTTGGACAATCTGAGATTTTTCTTTGTTGGTATTAGAGCCAGAAAAAAAAAAAAGTGATAGCAGCAGCATTTCTAGTGAAATAGAAATCATTCACACATCAAAGCAAATAAAAGAGTTTTGATCACTTCAAATACTTTACCTAAGTATATTCTTTAATTATAGAAATTTTAGATGCCATTATGTAACTCAACAGCATGTGACATCACTTCTTAAAATCCTCACTCTTTTCCCTCAGCCTATCCAGCTCCCAGGAGGAAGAGAAACTGCTGTAAAATATAAGATTAAGTACCACTAAATTATGCAAGAGCAATCCATTGGTTTGATTAGTTTTCAGACAATTGTTAGTGAAATAAAGAGAGGGATGTATTTTCAAAGACAATAGAACACGTGTGAGTCCCATAGTTTTCAGCAGATTTTATCAGCACTGCCCATCTCTGGATTTGACAAGTTATCATGTTAGACTCAATGGGCCTCTGATGGTAGGCCAGGGAGAACTCTTTTTTTTCCACATCTTTGGAAAAAATTAATGCTCGTCTTCCTAGAAAAGCCTACTCATCGATTTTTGTGCTATTAGATCATGCTTACAGTTTCCTAAATCTCAGATGATTAACAAAGAAAAATATTCGAGAGAAAGAAGGGAAGAGAGCAATATAAACTGGGGATCACAAACATAAATCTGTGCCAGTGATACTTGTAGTAAGCTGATAAATTCCTGTGCTTCAAGAAGCTGCAGGTGATAAATCTATCAGAGATGGATGCCAGTGAACAAATTATCAGGCCTGACTTTCAGGCATTTCTGAACTTAAATTGGAGAAAAGTTAAATTGGAGAAAAATACTGGGATTCTTCCTGTCAATACCATTACTCATACATAGTTTAATGAAATCTTGAAAGCAGACTCATGCTTTCAAAGCCACAAAGCCTACAAAAACATGCCCATCCCCGGGAAAAATGCTGTTAAAACCAGATAGGAGGAAGCAGACACTTCACACTCATTTAGGAGGTGCTTCCTGCTCTGCTGAAGTGGGGACTAAAAGCTCTCAATTACTCTCTGAAGCCAAGGTGTGAGCACACAAGGGCTAACAATGAGAGATGATGGGTGTGATGTTCTCTACCGATAGCACTGCCAACCTGTACCACTGCAGAAAACTTAATGCCTGGTCAGAATTGGTTATTTGTTCTCTTTAATACAGCAAAGCATCAGTTTCAAGATACTTGCTCTGCAAGGTCAGCCTGAAGGTTGTCCTAAGCAGGAAAAGCTCACTCAGGAGATATATTTTTATACACCAAGAAGAGGATTGCATTTGGAGTCAGGGCAAAGAAAGGGGCCACCTTCACAAACCCTTAAAATGCAAAATAGTTTTATTGCCCTCTCTCCTCATCCCACCTGTCTCAAAGAAGTGTCAGCACTTCCTTCTACAGCCTGAATTCTCAGGGCTGTATGATTCCATGAAACAATCTGCCCCAGGCTGGAACACAGCAGACATGCTCAGGCTGCTAGGAACATCTTCCTGACTGCTTGGTGCAAGATGCTTTTCGTTTCTCATTTTACTCACATGTAGACAAGTAATCTCCCAGTGTTATTGATATCGTACACAAAAGGGATTTTTCAGGAAGACTGTTGATAGACTAAAGCCACTAATGTTTAGATAAAAGCATGTAGAACCTGCACACATTTATATAGGATCACAAAGCACATGGTCAACACCACCTATTTTGCAGATGGAGAAACGATGCATAAAGAAATTTCCCTCTTTAACAGGAGATTCTGACAAAAAATATACCCAAAAATCCTGCTTCTCAAGTTCCCTAATCTTCATATTGTTTATCTCCCAGATATATTCGGCATTGATTTTAGCACATATCAGCACGTATAGCAGATCTTCACATAACAGTGCTGTGAGAACCTGAAGTTTTTACGGGAAAATATTAATTTATTGTTTAAATCTGCAACAATGGTTCTGATCTCTTTGGCAACAAAGCTGAATTTGAAAAAAAGAAGAGTCTGTTTGCTTCTGTCTCCTTCCAAGCTTACTTGCTCTTACTTGGCCTAACACTGGCATAGGCTGCCCAGAGAAGCTGCGGGATCTCCAGCCTTGGAGTAGGCAAGAGCAACCTGGTCCAGCTTTGAAATTGTACCAAACAACCTCCAGAGGGCCCTTCCAACCTAAATGATTTTATGATTTTATCTCTTCCATTTTCTTTAAATGGTTCACCTCAAAATGTTGCAAATCCATGCTTTTGACTTTGTTTGCTAATATAGAAGGTCAAGTCGAATTCTGCACTAGGTCTACCCAGGAAGGCAAACAGGAGGAACTTCTTGATTGCAGGAGAGCTTTGATAGTTTGAAGTATAGGTTCTTTTTAATGGGTCTGTTCCTTTGGCAGCAGTTTTGTTCAGACTATTGCACTGCATTACTGGCAACACCTAGATAGAAGAAACTAGTTCTTTTTAACCCCTGTGTTGACTACACTGTTGAAAAGAGGGCACTGTGAGTAACAGGAAACTAAAAGGAACAGGAAACTAATATTTTTATTATCCCAGTTGCTCATGCTCATAAAGACAGGGAAATACCTTATATGAAATCTCTTGTCAAGGTGACACACATGACAAACAAGAAGGTAACAGATGTAGGGAGTGGAGTGGCAAGAGGTATTACCATGACTATACTACTCCAACACACAAAGAGACTTAGATATGTGCAAATTATTTAATTGATTGAAGGAGGACTGAGTAGGGCAACTGTGGTTACAAGACTTGTAAATTTTGGCCTGACTGCACTGACTGTACCCCTCAATTATCCTGGAATAAAACCAAGAGATCTCCTTTAGGCTGAGGAAATGCTGAGAAAAGCTAAAAGAAAACTGGCTTTGATCAGCTTGGAGAATAGAATTCTCCAGAGAGATCTTATTGCTGCCAACAAGATCTCCCTGTCAATATTTAAAGGAATCTCATAAGAAAGATGCAGATCGACTTTTTTGTAAGTCCTGTTGTAACAGGACCAAGGGTAATGTTTTTAACCTAAACAAGGGAAGATTCATGCTAGAAGAGATTTTTTTTACAATGAAGGTGTTGGAACACAAGGGCAGATTTCCCAGAGAGGTAGTGGATGCTCCAACCCTGGAAACATTCAAGGCCAGATTGTAATAGTAATCCAACATACTTTAAAAAAAAGTTAATCTAATTCTAGTACAAGTCTTACACTGTAATGAGAATCTCTTCAAGAAAATTGTGTCCGGTGAAAGCCAACAGATGTGTGTCCTTCAGGATCAGCTGACAGGCTTATTTGAAACCTCTTCCTTATCCCCCCTATCCCCCACTCCCAAAAGATCTAGAGAAGGGAACTGAGAACAGAGGCATTTGAGAGCTCTGTTCCATAATGTGACTCTTCTCAACTTGTGTCTGGGGCTTGCCAGAAAGAAAGAAAGTCTGATGATGCTCTTTACTCTGGTCCTTGCTGTAAAGCCCACCTGAGACTACCACCAGTATTTACTAGCACCTTTCTGAGATCTGAAATATCACAGCTCTCACTAAGCTGAGAGCAGCCATGATACTGCTGAGAGAATTCTGAGAGAAGTACTGCCTGGCAGCTGTCCTGGAAGGTGTGCTCTCTCTTCAAGGCAAGGAAGTAACAAAAGACTAAGTTCAGGAAGGTACAATTTCAATATGTCTTTAACCTTAAATCCCACAGACAGCCCTGAGATTTAAGTGCTTGCTTAAATTTACACTCTCACTAAGGTGCTATCTGTATAAGAATGGATTTTAACATGTACTTATATACTGCTTTCCCTCCCAGGCTGAATGTTAGGCTGTCTTTGCAGGTGAGACTTGGCATCTTAAGCCCACAGGAAGAAAGCTTGGCATAATATTCACATTTAATACAGCTCTTGCCTCTCCCTGGTGCTTCAGAATCAAAGCCCCCGTACTTAACCTACAGTTTAACATTTCTCTCATATCTTTCTTTCCACAGTATGTGGCATTTGCCTCCCTGTTCTTCATTCTGGTCTCCATTACCACCTTCTGCCTCGAGACCCACGAGAGATTTAACCCCATTGTGAACAAGACAGAAACTGAATTCATCGGGAATGACACCCAGGTGCGGCACTACAGGGAAGCAGAGACGGAAGCCTTTCTCACCTACATCGAAGGTGTCTGTGTGGTCTGGTTTACATTTGAGTTCTTGATGAGAGTCACTTTCTGCCCAAACAAGGTGGAATTTATCAAAAACTCTTTGAACATCATTGACTTTGTGGCCATACTGCCTTTCTATCTAGAGGTTGGACTCAGTGGCCTGTCTTCCAAAGCTGCTAAGGATGTCCTGGGCTTCCTCCGCGTAGTCCGTTTCGTGCGAATCCTGCGAATTTTCAAGCTGACCCGCCACTTTGTCGGGTTGCGGGTCTTGGGACACACCCTCCGTGCCAGCACAAACGAATTCTTGCTGCTCATCATATTTTTGGCATTGGGCGTCTTAATCTTTGCCACGATGATCTATTATGCCGAGAGAATAGGTGCTAAACCAAATGACCCTAGTGCCAGTGAACACACACACTTTAAAAATATCCCCATCGGCTTTTGGTGGGCTGTTGTCACCATGACGACCCTGGGCTACGGAGACATGTATCCTCAGACTTGGTCAGGCATGCTAGTGGGGGCCCTCTGCGCTCTCGCTGGTGTGCTGACCATTGCCATGCCTGTCCCTGTCATTGTGAACAATTTCGGAATGTATTACTCCTTAGCTATGGCTAAGCAGAAGCTACCAAAGAAAAAAAAGAAGCATATCCCGAGGCCACCCCAGCTGGGATCCCCCAATTATTGTAAATCTGTCGTAAACTCTCCACACCACAGTACTCAGAGCGACACTTGCCCACTGGCCCAAGAAGAAATTTTAGAAATTAACAGAGCAGGTAGGAAACCTCTTAGAGGAATGTCCATCTGACTGTTAACCTCCATCCCGCGTAGTGATTTAAGATTCAGCCAGACTGCTTTCTTAGAGCAATGGGTAGCACATTTATCCATTCTAGTCCCACCATCACACAGTGAATAATATGTGTGAAGTCTAGGTTGCAGGGACAAATGGTACAGTGGAGGCTGATCAGCAAAACTAAGGATGAGAGCACGCTCTAGGAGCCCAAACTTTGGTCCTGGTTAAGGGCATACAAGTCTCAAGATATTTCGGAAAGCTGTTACATCTAGTGGAAGAATTTTGAGAGTTCTACAGCTGTGTTGCTGGACTGTGTAATGCATCTCAGAGGCTCCTGAGAGCTGAATGCTTCATAGAGCAGAGTAGGAGCCAAGTACTCAGCAATTACAGAGCTTTCTGACAAAACAGGGCTGGAATTCGAAACAGCCAGATGCTTTCTCATTTGTTCCCATTTGGGACCTTTCAGCTGTTTTAAATGGCAGATATTGTACATCTCATTACAGAAACTAGGTGCCTAGTAAGTTGAAGGGACAACTATACCATCATGCATATTCATGAGACAATCCAGTCTCTTTCTGATGATTAACTGCAAAGTAGAACAACAGCTCAAATTCTTGACACTAATGCAAAATGACTCACTCTGAGACAAGACTAGATGTAAGGATGTTTATTCCATGGCATGCAAATCAATCTATTCTATAATATTCCACTAGAATTTAGCATTTAGAACTATGACGAGTTTTGAACCACATTTTCTAAAACATGCTCCTTTTGCAAGTATGGGTTGGTGAGTTACAGCTCTTTCAACCTTATAGCAGCAAAGGCCAACTGGAAAAGGTCTGACTGGTCATTACCAGCTGGTTTGGCCTAAACAGTGATTGCCTCATTCTTATTTTTAATTGTACTGATTCATGTTAGCAATAGGTGAAACCAGAGCTAAATTAACCATTCTAATTCTACTGGGAATGGGGAGGGGAATGGAAAGAATACTAGTCACCATGGAATATATTATAATATCCCATGGCTAGTGGTTAATTATGGGAATATCTCAGTTCTATGAGACTCCTATAGCACACAAAATTACGGGGCTCCAATTTGATTTTTTAAACCCCATAATCTACCTCTACCCATGGAATATCACTATCTATTCTATGGAGTAATTTGAAAGTAGATAACCACGTTGAAAACAATGCCAACTTCATTTTTGGCAGATGTTCGAGCCAAGTTGCATAGTAGACATTCTTTAGCCTTTTCAGAATGTCCCCCTGCATTATATTGGAAAGGACAGATCGCCAGCCAAGTGATCTCAACAGATATAGAGTTCAAAACAGGTGTTTTGGAAGAGCTGGCATATACCTATGATGGTCTTGTGTTATCATTTTTTGCTTTGAAGAAAATTCTGATTTGTTACTCATTGTGAGTGAGATATTTTCTCATCATCTCATAGCCATGCATGTTGATGTCATTGTGAGAAGCACAAAGAAAGTGAGACCTTCCTTTGTGTGTGACTTCACCAATGCCAATGCTAATTTTGGAGGGGAAGAGCTGGTGGGAATGTTTCTCTTCTTTCCTATTCTCTTTTCTCTTCCTTTCCTATTTCTTTTCCCTTCTGTGCAAGTATGTAAAATCCATTCAAAAGGTAAATAGCTTTCATTTTGTTTTTGTTAAAGGCTATTTCCATTGCAACAGGCCAATCACAATTCACGTGACTGATAGACTGTACCAATTGTACCCTTGGCGCACACAAGCAATGGTTCTATCATCCATTCCCCTCAGGTTGCAAATGCTTATCACTGCTCATGTTCAAGCAGCAAATCTCCTCATAAAGCAGATGCTTTTGTGGTATCATGGATCAAGAGGGAAAGAGGGCACAGCAGTATTGTGTGTCTCCTACCATGAGCAATGTGCCAACTGCTCCATGATAGGGTGCAAGAAATGCCAGACTCTGAGGTACCTTAGCAGTCAGCTACAGCATGAAATCAGCTCAGAAATCCCTGGCTTTATAAAGTTCCTTCCATTACCTACCCTGGTCCTCTCTGGGAACTGGAGGACCAGGAACTCTACAAGTTCAGTACAATTCCACCCTGGTATCCTGAGAATATATGTAATTTTGGTTCAATGTGGAACTGTTTCACCACCATCAGTGCTCTAAACTCAGCTGTTACCACAATATCCATGAAGTACTGATAGTAGCAGCAACTTATCTATTTCTGCAATAATTAAGAGAGACTATTTTTATATACATATACAAGCATATATATTTTAAGAAGCAACAAAGCACACTTACACTTCAGCTAACAAAATTGTAACGCTGTAGCTGGAGTTCTGTTTCTGATAATTATTATGCACCACTAGCAGCAAAAAATATTGCCTGCATCTTTAAGTTTCCAAACAGGGAAAGATCTAAATGTGTGCAGGAGAAAAGCAAAAAATACTAACATCAGGACCAAACTGTTAAGACAAGATCTGCATTGCCTTGGATGTTAAGTTTCATTTCTGTAACATGAAGCATTCACAGGAACTGACTTGTTTTTGAAACCATTACCAGCACTAAATGAAAACGGATTTGCAAGCAGTGAAAATCTTTAGATTGTTTAACATCATCTAACTGTAAACAACTAGTTATAGTTAATATTATAGTTAATATTTCATTAGGAACACAGAATGGGTGCCTAACTTTTCTAAAATAGTGTCCAAGTTGTCCAGCATATTTCTTGTAATTTTTAACTGTAAAGGTTCAGTGTGACAGTGTCTAGGTCACATAAGATTGTGTGATTTTTATCCAATATGTTATTAAAAAACAAAAAGCCTGCTTAGTTGCTCAGTTGTAAAGGACATCACACGAAGTTATTAATTCTATATATTATTGGTAGTGGAGTGATTAAACACATCACCAAACAGGGCTGAGCATGAAGTAGTTCTACACATGAACTCTCTCTCCCATCCTTCGAGTCAGCACTTCACATCTGTTCCTGGTCCATGCCCTCAGGGCCAAGGGGGCTCTGCAGAGAGCTCAGCACAGCTCTGCCCGGTGCCTCCTCCCAGGATAAGGAGCACGTTCCTGGCACAGGCATGCAAACAGCAGAGCTTTGCCCACAGGCTGCACAGCTGCTGCCAAAGCTGCTGTGGTCATTTGCAGCCAAAGCAAAGATGCTTTGAATTTAAAGACTGGCAGGTTTGAATTAAATCTTTTTATTGCCCCCAACACTCTCAGCAGCTCAGTTGTGGGCTAATCTACACCTGGCAGGAGGGTATCTTTAATTAACAGCACTTGATTTTAATCTGTCAGAGTTTAAGAATGCCAGTTTCATTCTACCTTACCTCCCCTTTCTGCAGCAGCTCTTCCTGTTTTCCATCCTGTCTGATCCCAACAGTGCGTGGCTGGGAAAGCAGCAAAAGGGAGGAAAGGCATTTCAGAGTAGAAGATGGCAGAGCTAGAGCTGCAGGCAGACCTTCACCAGCAGCATTAAGGAGAAATTTCCCTATATAAATCTCCCCTATATTTCCCCTATATAAAACATTGTCTGCAAAGCAGTTTCTGCTGCTCATAAATTCTCAAGATGCTGCTTAAAGAGTGAAACCGGGCCTGATACGAAGCAGCAGATTTCACCTGACCAATTTGACCAAAACTCCTTTACCTGGGGATATCTCAAACTATAGAGAACAGTGTCCCCCCTCACTTAACGTACACCCACCAAATTCTAACATCTCCATGTCAAAGGATTAATGTTGTTATAATACAGTGCTGTTTGCAGACCCTGTTCAAGATCAGGGCTTCATTTTGGCATCATTTTATACAGGACAACCACTATACTGCAATCAAATACCCAACAGGCTAAGTGGACAGCAAAGATAAAATGGAAATAATCTCCAATATTTTCAGGTGACACAGGGCTTAATTTAATTGAGGAAGAGTACTTGAAAGGTCTGTGGCAAAGTCACTAGTTGAATGCAACTAAAAAAGCATCAGTCAACCATAGTCTATCGTTGACAACACTATGCTGGACTGTCTTTTATCTCAAGGCTTGAGTATTCTAAATAGTCAGTATCATAACAGAAGTAAAAAAACAAACAAACAAAAAAAAACAAACAAAAAAAACCAAACAAAAACCCCAACCAACCACAAAAACCCATCAAAAAAACAGAAGAAGACAGTTCCAACCACTTAAACATGACTTTTGTCCCAAACCTCACACCACCCTACAGGTATAATAATTTAATTCAGTACATAGTGAAACATTTTAAGGAGCAAGTTTGTAAGAAGACCTCAAAACTTGCAAAACAAATATTAAAAGCTCTCAGTTTTGTTTTTAAAGTGTTGCCCAGTTCTCAGCCCTTCTCTTACATGAGCTGTGTGCTCACCCTGCTGGGCTGGTTGACTGCATGGTGACATCTCAGAGTTGTCACTGGATGAAGCAGTGAATGTAACTTCCCAACATGTAAAAGAAATTCAGAACATGAATTCAAGAATTCAGAACTCCATTTGATGCCTACAGTACTCTCTGGTGCCACATAGCAATGGTCTAAAGAATGCATTCATAATACATAAGCCAAGGAGATAGGTTATTTGGGGTTTGTTCAGAGATCTACTCCACCCTTTTATTCTTTTCATATATATATTTACAACACCAGCACAAAAAAGGTTTATATTGACTTTAACATGGCCAAATTAAGAATATCTCACCTCTCTTATCCACTCTGCATGCATCTTCACTTAAGCTATACTCCAATCATATCCTTGTGTAGGCTCTTTCACAGTGTACTTGTGGCAAAATTCTCTATTCAATGCATGGCTGTAAAATACACAAAAATCACTAAAACTGAGGCAGCTAAGAGAAGAGGGGTAATATCTGTCATTACTAACACAGACTTCAGCTTCAAAAAAACATTCTGTGGTTCTTTTACTTCTCTGCCCCAAAGCCAATTTTCAATAACCCACTCCTGGACTATCCTGATGTCTGAATAGTTAAAGTAATCCAAGTCTAACACTGACAGAAGGGAGCTACAAAGTTGCACTGACTCCAGTGTACTCCATGGTCAGATTAACTGGAACAAACTGTGATGTTAGGAACCCATTATTTCAATGCAATTTCCTGAGAGAGAGCTGATCTCCTTTTAAAGAAATCATGTGGAATTACCCATTCCAGCGGTATCACTCATGCTGTCTGAAGGAGCTGCTCTTTTCTCAGGGCTTCCTTTTTCATCTCTTCTGTCATCATAACCTAAATAACCCTTATTTCTTGTGCAACACACTGGCTCCAACGTCAGAAGTGTGCTGAGCACTGTAATTCTAGTGCCAGTGCTCAGTGGGAGCTGGGAACTCTAGGCAGCTCTTGTCAGAGGCCCATTCTGCTGCCTAACATTTCACTGCAGCTTGTGAACCTCAGTGGCTTTTATGGAGAACAAAGCATTGTTAAAGCCATAGGTATGTAGTTACTGTGGTGGTCCTTCAAAACTCCAGGAAGCAAATTCTCTGATCAAGTGTCTCTGAACACTATAAAAAAAGTCTCATCTAATTTTAGTGTCATAAAACCTTTGCCCCTCTCTGTAAGATGGACAGTAGATGGCAAAGTAATTGCTAAGAGCTTAGGTCTGTTTCAGCTTAAAAAGCTCAGGTGTTTAAAGATGTTGTACATAAAAAGTACTAAAAAGGCAGTGGAAAAGGTAAAAGGGAGGTGTTTTTTCTTTTCTCACTATACTTAGCCTTCCTAGTCTTTAAAATCCAAAATTCCTCACTCCAAAATAGCAAATGAGGTAATGATCACATCTTGGTATTACTGATGATGGAGTCTTTGGGATCTAATGGAGAAATTGCTAGCAGCTCAAAACAAAAGGAATAACACTCAGCTATCCTCATCTAACTTAATTTTAATTTGTCTGTGGTCCCCCTTATATTAGAAGAAGAACCAGGCAGCCTCCAAGAGTAATCCACTCATTTATGACCTGACCTGTCCTCTGGGGGTGCCTTTCTCCATAAGAGATCACAGGTGACTGCAGCTCTAATTCAATATTGTCAGTGAAGTGCCTACAGTTCTGTGGAAGCACTTTGGATCTATTCCTTGTCCCCTGCCCCATGTGGCATTCCTGCAACCTCAAAGCTGAGGGTCACATGTAAAGCAGAATCTATAACTAATATAATGTAATATCTTGTTGTACAATTATTCATCTGTCACTTCCTGTAGAGATAAAACTGGTGGGTGTCACTTGTACTACTGTTGACTTTAGAATGTGAGTAAAAAATAACATCCTCTATGTCAAGTAATTTAAAAACAAAGAGGAGGAGCTATGTATCCAAGCACAGTGCTTAATGTTTCATGCTTTTTTCTGGCACTAGGTGAGATGTGAAAAAAACTTATAAAATTAGAAAATCTCCCCATACAAACCCTGCAGACCTCAGCCGGGGCTGAGGGTGTTTAGGGAAAGGACTGCACTAAGCTAAAAAATAAATGCAGAACTAAATAATAAATTTTAGGAGTTTTCATGCCTTAATAACCTAATGAGCACAAGGCACTTGGAGTCATGGGAAAACACATATACAAGCACTTCAGCCAAATAAGGCCAACCTGTGCCAATCCTCCAGCACAAAGCAGATATAAATATGGTAAATCCTCTTTCTCAAGTACATGGTTCCCATGCCAGCCAGTGCAGAATGCATTCCTGGAATATGAAAAAGATAATCTTGTCATCTCTTCCTTCTGCAGTACTGAGTATGGTTGGTGTTTGTAGGACAGATCCAAGAAAAGGCACCTCTGTGCAACAAGTGCATTTCCGCTGCAGTACGATTAAACACACCACGTCACTTACCTGTTACTACAAAAGGCCAGGGGCAAAGAGGTGAAGGGTATGAGGTCCCAGTTCTGTGCCCAGTCCACTTGCTTGTATCCCTCTTGGACTATACTTGCTGGATATTTTCTCTGAGCCTTTTGTTGACTTGCTTGTCTGTTTATAAGCACAAAGCCAGAATAACAAGCACCCTACCATTCCTGCTGTCATTGTTCTTTGTATTCATTCATCCACGTTTCATGTCTCAGACACCTTCCATACTGTATAGATCATCATACTGTATCCCTCAGTCAGAGCAGCAATATAAGGTGGTAACATGACTCACCTGACTGCATTTTCCTGTAACCTGTCAATGATCCCCCTGGTGTTAGTGAGACTCTCAGATGTTCAGGGTAGCTATAAGTAAACCCCCAAGAGGATCAGGATGAAACTAGGAAGGATCTTCCAGAGCTCTTTGCAATGCAGGATTTCCAGACGCAACCGTTCTCAGCACTGCATTAAGCACATATCCAATAATGCCTGTAAATAGCAAGATGCACTGGATCGACTTTCCTAGAGCTCCTGTACTTCTCTAGCAGTACCAGTAGGTAGGCAGCCAACATACTGTCACCTCACTTCAAGAAGTAGTACCTGTCAAGGGTGATATTCTCTGGGAGTGACGTTACTATGTTGGCCGAGTTAGTACTGGGAGAGACGGTCATCACCGTCACTGGAGTGCCTTTCCTGGGGACACGGCTTCCTGGAGGGACCCTGGTGGTGAGTAAATGTTGAAGAGGTAGGTTGGGTTGGAAGGATTCTGCGTAATTCATGTAGTATACTAAATTCTGCTCTCGTGCAGTGTAAAGTCCTTCAGTACTCAGAAGAGCTTCATAACAACTTTCAAAATATGCAGTAATATAAAAACCAGGAAACTATAATAAACATACCTAGATATTGATTTTAATGGCCTTAGAATACCGGGGTAACTAAAATGAAGTTGTTATATAGGAATCTTAATTCTTTTACATGTTCACATTTCTCTCTTTTTTCTCTTTCTCTCTTTCGCTTTGTTTGTTAACATTTACTTGTTATTGCTCTACGTTGCTTGCGACTTGTGTATGTTACAGACTGTCACATTTTATTCTGTGAAGTTTTTCTCCAATTCCCATCAACCTGAGCTCCATGTTGGGCAGCCGAGGATTTTACAAAACAGTTCTTTATTGCAAAAGAACCAGGAATGTCACAGACTATAGGTAACTTCACTGAGGTTGTGACACAAAACCTGATGCGAGGTATTAATGCAAAGAGTAAGTACTTGGTATGAAAATAGAGCTATTTAGTCAAATTACTTTCTTTTTTTCAGATAGTCTGCATGGGAAAAATTAATTTTCATTACTGTCCAGAAGAAAACACTCCCAAACCTACCAATCTAGGATTCTTGTCACTCTCATTTGAAAACCAATGGTGCCTATGTCAATATATCATTGCTCATTTTCAAGGGCTTAAACCCATATTTTCTATGCTGTTCTTCTCTCTGCTAAACTTCCTTTCACAATCTCCAAGTCATCATTTCATCATTTTGTCATCCTTTGTCTGTGGTTTAATATATCTTCTACATAATTCTTTTTCTTATGTAATATAGTTATATCCCTTTCACTTTGAGGACCTGATTAAACAACAACAAAAACGAGTCCCCACCCATGGGATTCACGTTTCTTAGTCCTGTATGAGGCTCTGTAACCTGTAAAATTGATTTCTGTAGCCAAAGATTGTCTGGCACAGAAGCATAATTGTTACTTTGCTGAATGATGTCCTGAGCAAAGCATTTTGTTTTACAATCTTCCCCAATTACTCCCATAAACTAGTTTTAAAGAATGGTAAAAAGTAGCTGATAGACATTCTGATCACTTTCCAGAAGGACAGCATGAAGTTTATTGCTTATTCTTAATTGTCAGGAACTCAGAAATCACTATAGTCATGTACCAACTCAAGAAAAGCTTATTTGTCTCAGTGTGAAGTTCCTTTACTACCTGATTTGCTGTTATGCTCTGACCCTCTCTTAAAAAGCGAAGAAGCACAGCAGAGTTTCCATGCAGTCCAGCATAAAAGAATACAGTAATTTATACTGATGCAATTGATGAGTGGACAATGAATATTAATGCAGAGTAAACACTATCCAGGCAACTAAAACAGAAACAACTTGCTAACACAATTGGAATTTGACTTCAAGAGACTCAAGAGAGTTGGGAATTTAACTGTAAGTACTTCCTTTCCATGCAACACCTCAAAGAGAAATCATTGAATAACACAATTCTTTAGGTTGAAAAAGGCCTTTAAGGTCATCAAGTCCAACCTCTAACCCAGCACTGCAAGTCCACTACTAAACCATGTTCCAAAGTGACACACCCACACAACTTTTAAATAACCCTGGGGATGGCAACCTGACCACTTCCCTGGACAGCCTATTCCAATGCTGGACAACCCTTGGTGAAGAAATGTTTCCTGATATTCAATCTAAACCTCTCCAGCTACAACTTGAGGCTATTTCCTTTGGTCCTATTACTTCTTACTGGGAGAAGATCAACACTCACCTGGCTCCAGCCTCCTTCCAGGCAGTTGCAGAGACTGATGAGGTCTCCCCTGAGCCTCCTTTTCTCCAGGCTGAGCACCCTCAGCTCCCTCAGCCTCTCCTCACAGGACTTGTGCCCCAGACCCTCCACCAGCCCCATTTCCCTTCTCTGGACTCACTCCAGCCCCTCAATGTCTTTCCTGCAGTGAGGGGCCCAGAACTGGACACAGGATTCAAGGTGTGGCCTCACCAGCACAGGGGGACAATCCCTGCCTGGTCCTGCTGGC
>WBNQ01058441.1:16075-27352 GCA_013401375.1 Spizella passerina
CCCCTCATCCAGATCACTGAGAAAGATTTTGAACAGGACAGGGCCCAGCACTGAGCCCTGGGGAGCACCACTGGCACCGGCTGCCAGCTGGATGGAATCCACTCACCCCCAGTCTCTGGGCTCAGCCATCCAGACAGTGTTTTATCCAATGAACAGTGCACTTTTCCAGGCTATGAGCACACAATTTCTCTAGAAGAATGCTGTGGAAAACCTTTCTCTCATCATTAAGTAGGTCACCTTGGTATAGAAGGAGATCAGGTTGGCCAAGCAGGATCTGTGTTTCCTAAACCTGTGCTGGCTAGGCCTGATCCCCTGGTTGTCCTTCATGTGCCACATGATGGCACTCAGGACAATCTGCTCAGTGACCTTCCCAGGCACCAAGGTCAGGCTGACAGGCCTGTAGCTCCCCAGATCCTCCTTCTGGCCACCTCCTTCTGGTAAATGTAACTCAGTGTCACATTTACTTACCTTCCCAGTGCACTAGTTCTGCTGATAAAGGATGGAAATAGCCTTGGTAAGCAATCCCATGAGCTCCCTCAGTACCTTTGGGTGGACCCCTCTGGCCTGAAAACTTGTGTCTTAATGCTCACTGACCATTTCCCTTTGGATTATGGGAGATTAATTCTGCTCCCCATCTCTGTCTTTCAGCTCAGGGGACTGAGTACCCAGAATAAAACTGGCCTGACTATTAAAGACTACGACAAAAAAGTTGTTACATAGCTCAGCCTTTTCGTCACCCTCGGTCACCATATATCCCTCCTACATCCAATAAAGGATAGAGATTCTACTTAGCTCTCCTTTTGTTGCTAATGTATTTATAGAAAGATTTTTATCATCTTTTATGGCAATAGCCAGATTGAGTTCTAGTTGGCCTTTGGCCCTTTAAATTTTCACCCTGCCTGATCTCATGACGTTCCCTGTAGTCATCCTGAGCTGCCTACCCCTCTTCCAAAGGTGAAAGTCAACCTTATTTTCCTGAGCTCCAGCCAAAGCTCCCTGTTCAGCCAGGCTGGTCTCCTTTCACCAGCTCATTCTTTGGCACACAGGGACAGCCTGTTCCCGTGCCTTTAGGATTTCCTTACTGAAAAATGTCCAGCCTTCCTGACTCCTTTACCCTTCAGGATTGCCTCCCGAGGGACTCTGTCAACCAGGCTCCTAATGTCTGCCTCAAGAAGTTCAAGGTAGCAGTTCTGCTGACCCCCCTTTCTTACTCTCTAGGAATCAAAAACTATCATTTCATGATTCCTGTGCCCAAGATGCCTCCAACCATGTCACCCACAAGCCCTTCTCTGTTCACAAACAGGTCCAGTGAGGTATATTCCCTAGCTGGCTGACTAGGGAAGTAAAACTAGGGATATAAAGTCAATGGATATTTTCAGATAGCAAGCAGCTCTTAACTCCTCCACAAATGAAAGTAAATATCTTTGAATACTTGAATTCCTACTCCTAATTTAATCATAATCATTTGCTTAACACAAGAATTATCAGGCAAAAGTGCTGCTGCAAAACCAGGATGCAAAAAGGAATGTAAAATCCTTGCCTTTTTTTTTTCTTAAGAAAAAGACAGCTGAGAAAATCTGTCCTCCAGCAGCCTCACAGCTGCTCTACTTCCCACTTCCAGATAAGAGCCTTGAGGCTAAGAAAAGCTAGAGCACAGCAATTCTCCACCCTCACCTCAGCTGTGCCACCCCTGCTCCTGTAGCTTTCTGTCACGATCCCAAAAGCCAGGGAAACCCATCTTCTCAAGAAGAATTCCCCATTGCCAGCAGAGTATGACACAGATAATGTTTGCCACAGTAACAACCCTTTTACATCACCAGGAGAGTGTGACAGGACTGAAATACAGAAGAGTAATTAACTCATGGAACACATACCAATACTTTCTTCAGGGAGCCAGCTGGATTAAAGGTCTCTGCTCTTAGGGAATCTTATGGAGATCCTTCTTCATAAAACTCTTCAGGCAGCTTCTGTAAACATTAGTGACACATTTAAAATGAAAACGACCCTCATGTTCTGAAAAAGAACCAAATGACACTCAGTTGATCACGAGTGGGACTATCCCCAAACAGTAATAATGGCAAGATCTTCATCTTTCAAGAAACTTACTTTCCTGGCCCTGTTCTCAGCTGCCCATGCCTGCTTCCTGCCTGTCAAACCCTTCCCTCAAAACAAGCTCTGAAGTCACCCAATGTCTGTTTAGGAAAGCTGTAGGTACTCAAGCTCTGTCCTTATCTCTTTCAATCTTTAAACAAGGGTAGGAGCAACACTTTCTCTCTTCTTCTGGAGGAAATTGTCAGTCACCTCATTTGACCAAAAAACCCCAAAACTATGTCTCCTATTTGCTCTGTTTCTGATCTAGAGCTGAGAAAACCCCATTTTCTTTAGCAGAATGTGGACAAATCTGTCACTGTGTGTGTGTTCAGACATTGACTCACGGGTGACTATGCTTGGATACCTTGCTATGGGTTGTGGGGTTTCTCTCTGCCCTGTTTCAGTCAAAGTGATCCTGTAAACACTGAAAATTATCCCCTCTGAGAGTACCTTTCAACTCATCCAGTCTTTGGAATAAGTGACCACTGGACAGGTCTGTAAACACATGGGAGAGGAAGATGTGGGGATTTGGGGGCACAGCTACAATCCTGAGATGAAGCAGGGAGAACTGCCACCACCCCTGACCCCAACATGACTTCTGACAACACCTACAGGTGAACTTTTTTCTTGGCAGCTGTTGGAGAATGGCAGTGTTTGCTCCAGGGAAGAGGACTGGGGTGACTTTCTCCATGCAGGAACCATTTCAGCCCAAGTGCCACATTTCTAAGCATAGATTGAGGTCAATAAACGTATCATACAACTATGTCCACTGATACTCTGAACATAAGGTGCAATTCAAATAGTTGGAGAGTCAGGGTCAGACTCTTGATTATAATCAAAACCAGCAGCACTGGTAAAACCACTGTAACAATTTACAACCATTTGCTGTGGCAAAAGAGATGAGTATTGGAGCAGCAGGTACATGGGCAGCTCTACTGTGCTTCTCCACAATAAGCAGAGTACACTAATGCAAAATCCAGCAGTTCTCCTAAGTAGGGATATTTTTCAGAATTCTTTCCCTCCATTTTGAAATCCAGCATTTGCTTGGAAACACACAAGACGTTTTAATGTACTTTTCCACAAATGAAGAGGGATGAGATAAGGAAAAAAAAAAAGCAAGTGGAAACCACACAAATGATGTAGTTGTGACACAAATTATTCACCTGGGAAATATGCTGAATATTTTCTTCAGCCTCTCAGCCAAATCTCTGCCGGAGAATGTTTTGAGCTGGTGCAGTTAGCTAGGTATTCACAGATAGGACAATTAGGGAGATAAAGTGCCAAGCTGAGAGTCAGAAGATTTTGTTGTAAATAACCTCTTACATAGCAGTAGGCAAGTCACCTCACTGCATGGTAGTTTTACCCATCTCTGTAAAACAGAGATGATAATATTGACTTCTCTTCATAGAACAGAACCTAAAGAACAAAAAATGCTGTATGAGCCTCATTCAGATTCTGCTAGCAGGTACGGAGGGACTCACGAGTTTGTTAGGCCAAAATCAACCCTTAGAAGTTTTAAGCACCTAGAAATAGTTGTCATTAGTGTAACTGGACTCCAAGTCACCAGACAGCAATGCTTGCACAGTTTTTCTTTATCTGGAGCTCTCAAACACAGGGTCAGTCTTGGAAAAAGCAAACATCCAAATAGAAATTTAAGAAATCAACCTGAAATAATGTAATTTCATTCCATCTTTAGACCTTATTCCTAAAATTGTTCAGCATGTCAATCTGCTAGTTAAAACAACAGGAACTTCTAACTGTGGACTGATGGCATCGCTGATGTTTATGTTTTCTTTACTCCTGTAACAGACTAATCACACACCTCCAGAGAATTAGGTGCTGTAGCCAGTGATTTGGTACACAACTACTCTACTTAGCACTTACTTACATACACCAGCAATAGATGCAGTGTTCTGTGCTGGCAATTTCTCTGCTTCCTAAATATTCACCCAAGTTGTCATTGTGGATTAGCATGGCTATCCAGAATGTGATCCCTAAGGCATGGCCCGTGACTGTAACGTTCAAGGGACATTAATAGGATAGTTCAGTAATTTGCCCACATCTCCAGCTACTCTGTTCTCTTCCTCTTGAATGGAAATAAAATAACAAGGTTGTGGAATTTTAACAAGCATAGAGGAAAAATCATCAGCGCTAAGGGACCCTGAAGAGGCTGTAAGAGCAAGTTCCAGCTCAAGCTACTAAAGATTTATAATGCAATTTAAGAAATTAATTTGAAGAAGGTCAATTTTGTTGCCATTCAAGCACAACAGAGACTACAAGCTGCTCCCAAAAGAATCAATGGCTGTTACCAGTGAGCAGCCTGACCCACAATCACTCTGCTCAGACTTGTTTTGAGCTCCTGAATGGATCAATTTGCCCTCGATCACCAAGAATTTCATTTGCAAACCTGGGCTCAGGAGCAGCAGTGGGTGTCTCAGAGATTTCAGTGCAGAGCTCTGCTGACTCAGCTGCCTCATTTCAGGATTAGAGCTACCAGCTTGTAGCAGTAGAGGCTTATGAAGCAGCCCAGTTCTTGCTCCTCCCCAGGAGGACTGCAGCTCTCCCCAAACACAGTTAAGTGATTTTTAAATACATGGCTCAGTACCTGCAGTGTCACGGTTTCTATGGCAGCCGTGCCAGGTTTTTGTTCAGAGTGGTATTAAATAGCAGTGATTATTATGAACAGAAAGAAATTGCAATGCAGTGAAACCTTAAAACTTTAGAATCCTATTGAAATTAGTGTCTACAAGTATTAAAATGCCCCTACAACTTTTGCCACATTTTTAAATGTGTTGAGAGACCTAATTATTTCATTGCTCATAGAACAAAACAAAACATTACTACATCCCTCTCAGGGGAAATAATTGGCTGATTCTACACAAAGAAAAATGGAGGCAGAGGTGAGATGTGCAGCAAAGACAGTTTAGGTTGTGACAAACCAGTGACATTTAAATAGAAGAAAAATAAAGGCCTAGAATGCAATTACTGGTGCATGATAGGTGCATAGTGCGTGTCATGTACACCTGTGTGTGTGTGTGTGTGTGTGTGTATGTATGTAAAGTAACAAACATAACTTGAAAATGCTTCTGCCTTCTACCTATCTGTTGTCCATCAGATGATCAAAATCATACCTCCAAACCCTACCTAACTGTATTTTTTTTTCTTTGAGGCTTGTTTTATTAGCTGGCTTCAAAACAATTGCAAATTAAATGATGATATTATATAGCATTTAGAACAAGCTAGTACATGAATGTAGAATGGGAACTGAAATTAAGTCTATCCGTTGAATTTCTTTCCTTAAAGACTTGCAGGATCACCCATTGCCTTACAGTGTCTAGGTAATAAGCATTGTGCAACTGAGGTGTAGGATGCTGCTCAGTTAACATATCTCGGCATTTGTGGAGCTTCAGAAAGCACATTTTGACTGTTTTTCCTTCCCTTCAACCAAAATACTCATATTGAGCTGTGCCATATTTCGAGTATATTCTCAACACACTAATTTGCACTTTAAAATCCTAAAAAAATCCTACACTAAATAGCACTTTAAATTGTTTTATAAATGTAAAACCAGTCACACAGAGAAAACATATGATTCTCAGTCTATCCTCATGGGAATGTGTGGAGCAAAATGGGCAAATCTGACAACCTATTGTCACTATTTACAGCCAAGAGTAAATTTTACTCTATCTAGTTTCCAAATTCATGGCCTGCTGCAGTGTTTTGTGTATGTAGTGTCCTGTGCTGGAATTGCAAATACTGTATATGTTTCAGAGGAGAACATCAGAAAATGGATTGGGTTTTCTTTAAATCCACATTCTGCTGTCGTATTTCCATAGTAACGTACTCTGTGTGTCTAAAACGTGTACAGCCATTCTGCATGACTGATACTGGAGATGCTATAAAACCATCTGGGTAAATTTTGGGGAGGGGAAGAGCAGGAATTTCCCCCTCAGTAATACTGCACATGGGTATAAACCAGCACAAACAGAATATACTCAAATACTCAAACAACTCTCAGTCCACTGCCTCTCCGGAGCTCTGAGTGACAGTAGGCTCCATGACAAACAGGTCATCCATGCACCATCCAATGTCATGCAAAAACATACTCTGATTTCTAACGCGGTCTTCTGCTCGCAGGACTAGGAACCACTGCACGCCCCTTTCTGAAAGGGCCCCTCAGTGTGGACGTACAGGTGGCTGCTGTCACACCTAACGGGATCATCTTTTGTTTCTCCTCCCACTTAACAGACTTTATTTTATTTTGGTGCAGTGCACATGAACGCAGTGTCTAGGACAGATGTGCTACCTTTTAGAGTGTCGCTATAGAAGTCTTTAGCTGTGAACCCTTAATTTGCAGCTGGAACTCTAATAAACAGTGCATAGTGTTTCAATAGCCTTCTGCTTATATGTTTGAAGATTCGAAACTGAATGGTGAGGTGGCCAAGGCGGCGCTGGCAAACGAAGACTGTCCCCACATAGACCAGGCTATTACGCCTGATGAGGGCCTGCCCTTTACCCGCTCTGGCACTCGGGAGAGATATGGACCCTGCTTCCTCTTATCAACCGGGGAATATCCCTGCCCGCCTGATGGAGGAATAAGAAAGGGTATGTAGCTGGGGCCCCGTACCACATAGCTAGCAACCGGTTTAAATAACTAAGAGAAAGTCAGCTTAGCTGTAGCACGCGATAGTGCGCTTGCTGTAGAGATGCACGTTTGGGCTGGAAACCACCACCTGATGTCTGCATTTGGAGTTTCTAACCTATTTCTTTCAGAAAGAAAAGCCTGAGGAGCTGTAACTACCCCGTGCAGATATGCTAGGCAGTCGAGTCTTCCACCCCAGCTGGTGCAGGAAGCTTTAGTGGAGCATGCTCTACTGTGTCCTTAAATTAGCCCATCCCATAAGGAGAGACCAATTAATGTATCATAGCAATGAATGTTTGCCACTTGGAAAGCTCACAGAGCTTACCAGACTCTGAGGGGCACAGACTTGGAGGTGGCAGACAGAAGTGATAAAACACAAAAGCAAAACATACTCAAGAAAATAAGAAATTATTATTGAGTGACCTCAGCAGAGCACTAAAATGAAATATTTGGCTATTCACAGCTGGTTAGTTCAAGAGAGAAAGAAAAACATGGACATCTGTTGGCACAGGTTTCTTAAAATCAGAAAATAATCCATCTAAAATCCTTTCATAAATAAATCATTATTAGTTAGTTTCTCAGACTTCTGACAGGTATGAATCTCTCAGAAGTAGTTTGCTAATGGCCAGAATAATCTATTTAGCAACAGAAGTAAAATCCCATTAAAAAAGCATTCCCTTCTTAAAAGAGACTGTTTTGCTTAAATAATTTAATGTGAGGCAACCATACAAACCCAAAATTAGATCTACATCTATATGCATCAAAGGAATGGGAAAACTGGAAAAGAACTCACTCTCTTCAAATCAGTGTTTACCACTGGTGTACTGTATATAGTATAAGATAGAGTCAATATTTTAAAACTGCAAAGATTGTATGACATAACCATACACTGAGTATGGAGTATGGAATTCCCATGTGCCATTGTATGATGGGCAATAGTTATAGTAAATGCCAGTTATAGATAGTGTATGTATTTATAAGTCTAAAGCTTATCATCAACAAAGATATAGTAGGACCACAAGACTTTCATATGAAAGTATATCCTCTAAAATTTACCTTTGTAGCAAAGCATTTTACTTGATTCTGTATTGGATAAGCATTGGCCGTGTTCATTCAGCCTGGGCGAGTTCAGGTGGTTCCAGTGGATCAGGGGAACACTCCAAATGGCACATCCTTTGGGATGGGGAATGTATGGTTTTCATGATGCACTGCAACCTCCTCTCGTTCCTGAATGAAACAGAGGCTGGTTGGCTAAAGAGTAATATACGTCAGCATATTGTTGGCCTGTTTGAAACATGTTGAGAGCATCTTAATTGTTGTTCCAACAGAATTTCATCCATAGTTTGTGCAACTCTCTGTACACTTGCTGAGCTGTTTACGTGCATGCCTGAAAAAGAAGGGGGGAGGGAGGGAGGGAAACTGAATGCATGCAATTTTGTTTTCTTTCTTTTTCTTTTTTTTTTTTTTAATGCAAAAAACAAAGGAGTAGTATCTCTACAGCAACACATTCAATTCTATGGATTTTGCTGCCTTGGTCCCCCTCCTGCCCCACAAAGATACCACAAACCTTAATTTTGCCTGAGGTCACAATGCATGAAGTGGAAGGGAGAGGTATGTGTGAGTGTATGACAGAGACATAGAAAATCCCTCCCACTGACTCTTCTTTTTTTTAGGGTACAACCATGTTGCTGCCTGTAGGATCAATTACATAGCCTGACCATCTTGAGAAATGATGATATTTTTAAAAATGTATATATTTTAAATTTTTTCTGTATTCCAACGGCCTTCTGAGTCATGTTGCAAGCGATACTACTCTCGGCATGTCCATGCATGCAGATGCTATTGAACTGGCTACGATGTTGACCTCATTCTTAGTCCATTCTGTCATTGATCCAATGCTGTACTTTGCATTTTTCTTTTAAATGAAGGTTACGAAATGTCACGGAGCCTTAACAGCATAGCTGGCATAAGTGGAAAAGCGATAGGATTATCCTCAGTGTCTGCGCCCTACAGCTCTCCTAGCCCAGTGAGACGTTCTTGGTCTCCCATCCCATCTATTTTGTAGCATGGATCAGTAGCAGAGAATGGTCTAAAAAGCTTTACTTTCAATTAGCCTATGCGATGTTGCATATAGTCCAGGTGACTAAGTCTGAAGATGCAATGTCTCACAGTAGCACCTGCTGCAAACGGTGTTACTTCTGATGCTTAGGTGACAACACTCCTAAATAGCACTCAGATGACAATAGGCAGGCATTGGCGTAGCACTGGTGGGCCATACGTGCTGCATGGTGTCACTACATAGGATGAAGGGTAGATGCACCAGATGGCTTCCTTCCTGGTGCATCCTGCTAGTATATGCTTATTGTGGCTAATGGTGGATCTACTGGCTCTGTATGGAATGGGTTAGGCGTTTAGTCGATGCTGAAACATGCCAACGATGGAAGATTTTGCTTTTCTCAGGATATTTTTGAGCCATAGGAACCCTGCAGGAGTTTGAGCAAACAAGCACAGTAGGATGAAACTTTGCATGGGCACCAATTTTAAGCTGAAAGCAATACTCAGACACACTGTAGAGAGGTCTCAGTCTGGCTGACTGCATGGGAAAAAAATCCTGTTGAAGAAGAATATGGCTGCCTCTGCATGTAGCTATCTCACCTTTTCCTCCTTCCTTTAACACTAAGATGCCGAGCTTGATGTGAAAAGCGCAGGGAAGAAGCTCAAGTACTGATTGTATTCTTTACATGCAGATCTTTGCAAAGAAAGTCCAGTCATTGCTAAATATATGCCAACAGAGGCAGTCAGAGTGACCTGACAAGGCAAGATGGAGATGAACATTGATGGCTAATAAACATCTCTGTGGAACTGTGCAGGCATAGAAGACCTTCTCATTTGGACAAAGTTAACTCGCTCCATGCAGGTTTTATGGATGATTCTTCGTGGTTCTGGAGTTGTACTAGAGATGCAGGCTTTTTCTACGGCCAAAATGTAACAAAACTGTAGAAGATCTTTCTTTTTTTTTAATCTATTTTTTTGTTCCAAAGCATGACTTGCATGAAGACAAAAATGAAAATGAAAAAAAAAACAAAAAAACAAAAAAAATCCCCAACAAAACAACACACACACAAGAAACACTGCAAATGTATGATTAAGGAGAAAAAAGAAAAAAAAAAGGCAAAGTTCTATATTTTCTTTCAAAGCTCTTTACTTTTACATACATTGTTGTAGCGAAAATGTAAAACATTATAAAACTGTACATTTCTTTGCTATGGATCGCTTCTTTTTGTATACAAGATAAAGAGTAATGGTTTTAAAAAGTGCAATCAGGCAGTCATCGGTCATATTGACCACGCCTTCACAGTTCATCACACCAACATGGAAATCAAGAACTTTTAATCCAACTAGAAGTGTATAAAAATAAGAAAAACTTTTTCCTGTCTGTTTTTGTTGGCATGCTTGTGACACATGGGACCTTCCTTCGGACCTGACAGTAACAGCTGGTTAATTTTCCAGCTCTGGTTATGTTGTATTTTATTGATGTATAGATCCAACGTAAAGACCCTTCATAAATTGTTCATATTAAGTAATCAGTATGAATTTTAAACAAAAGAGGTGTTATTTTAAAACTGGGACTTATAGTACAAAATCAGGAAAATACTCAAGTATAAATGGTCTCAAAGTTTAAGAAACAAGACAACAGCATTGTATGCAATTTAGTACTGAGTAAAATGCATGCACAATGTTATGCAAAACAATTCTAGCATGAAAATAAATTTTGTATCATGGTTTCAGTGCCTGCTGTATAGTGTAAAGGGGAATCCTTTTCTGAAGCAATCAGGGGTTTCCAGAGACTTGCTTATAAAATCTTGAATAAATACAGTGTTCTCAACAGAATTGTAGGAGAAAAGCTTGGTATTGCTTTGGTTCTACAATGCTAATTTTGGTTAGTAGATAATAAATGAAGCCTGCAAACACTTGATACAACCGATGTCTAAAGAATTCACACCATTAGTAATTTTACAAGGGAAGATTAAAAACCCCTATAATGATCTAGGTATCTTCCTTTTCCCTCCCCAACAATAATAAATGTTTGTCTTTTTAGCTGATTAAATGAATTCAGTTTTTCTTACTTCTTCGGGCCCCGTCCTTCACTTGTTCATCACTGAGCCACACCACTTCACCTGATCCGAAATGGAAAGAAATCCACGTGTCTGAGTCACACTTGATTTGCCACACAAAACATGCACCAGTAAGATCTGAGAAACACAATGGGATTAAGTTTCATTTTAGATGCTACAAATGACAACTATGAACTATGTGCCAACAGCATTGTAGCTGCCTGAGCATTTTTGGTAAAGTACTTCTATAAAGGAAAGATACACACCTTTATCCTCATGTGAGGAACTTCAAAAAAGCTGGCAAACTTCTAGGCAACCTACAGCATCTGCAACTACTGATGTAAATGGAATTGTAAAGGAATAATGTCCCTGTAGTCTGGAGGAAGTAGAGATTAAACCCCCAAAAAAAAAAAAACCACAGAAGAAACA
>WBNQ01058442.1:968-12376 GCA_013401375.1 Spizella passerina
TTTTAAGGTTTCTTCTACGCAAACCATTCCACGATTCCACGGCAAATCTGTCCCAGACTGGAATGTCTGGATCATGGAATGGTGGGATAACCAGCTTCCTTCCCAGTTTTCCATGTGGGGAAGGACCAGCTGGGATTTTAGGGGGCTGAGGTCTCTCATCCTTGGAGCTGTTCCTTCTCAGGCTCTCCAGGTGCTCCCAGCAGGAAGGAGCTGGCTCAATCCCAGCTCAATCCATCTCCCATGGGATGCAGCATTGGGAAGTGCAGAGCAGCCTCTTGGATCCCTGGGATGTTCCTGCACCACCAAACAGATTTTCCTCATGTCCCAGCCCGAGCTCTCCCTCCCAGGGCAAGCAGCAGCAGCAGCAGCTCCAGCACTGAAATCGGTTAAAGCTGCTGTAAAATTCCAGAAAAAAGGAACATTTGAAGGCACTGAGATCCCCCTACACACTCACACTTTGGGAGGCCAGAAGAAAAACAGCTTTGAAGTGCTTAAAAACAAATCCAGGGCCTCGTTCATCTTCATTAATGAGATATTTAACCAGGCCCTTTTAATAACTTTTTGATGCCTGTGCCAAGTGAAAAAATAAAAACATTTTCTGCTTAAAAGACCTTGAGTTTGGTCTCTTTGCTGATTAAAAGACCATTATGCTCCATGCCTTTCCCCACCTTAATCCCTAAATCCTTGCTTTCTTTTTTTTCCAGGTGTCATCATCACATTCCCTCGGAGCTGCTTGTCCACGGGCACCACCAGGATTTGTTTTTTTATATTTATTTCAGGTTAGGGAAAGGAGGTGACTTCTGTCTTCTCTCCCAGGTTTTCCACAGGGCTTCCATGCAGGATTTAATCAATCCTGGAGAAATCAATCCCGCTGGATCCCTCTCCCCACCTGTTTGGGTGTGAATTATTCCTGGGCTGGAGTGGATTTTCTTCAGGAAGAACTGGGAATCAAAACCATCCCGGAGCTCCTTCCCAAAACCATCCCGGATGGCTCCAAAGGTGTGGCCCTCCAGCACCTTCCCAGTGGAGCTGGAATATTTAGAGCCAGTCAGGAACTTCTGAGCAAGTCCCAGCGTGGCTCTTCTGAACTCTGGGGTGGGAACCACCGATTTTGGGGGTCCTCGACTCCCAAAACGAAGGATTTGGGGAGGGAAAAGTCCTTTCATAAATCAAGCGTGGAGAACAAAGGCAGGGAACATGGGAAGCAGAGGGGAGACTTCCCTCTTTCTCCAGGAGCAGAAAAAGAGGGATGGGGACGGGGATGGCAGCGTCGTTAAAGTGAAATCCCGACTGGAATGACAAAAGGAAAAGAAATTAAAGCCAGATTTGTTCCCCTGGGCCGGAGGAAGGAGGATCCCGTTGGATTTGTTCCTCCTTTCTTGTTTCCTTCAAAGCCAGGAGATCAATTGCGGGCCTTAATGAGAACCGTCTCGTGCCAGAGGTGGACAATGGAGTGGGATGGAGACATCCTGGGGATTTTACGGCAGCTCAGAGCATTGGGATCCATCCCTGGAAGCGCCAGCCCATCCCTGGAAGTGCCAGCCCATCCCTGGAAGAGCCAGCCCGTCGTCTCCGGCTTTTGTGAGTATCCCAGCACTGAGCCCAAATGGGGAGCGCTGGTAGCAATTCCCATCCTGATCCCAGGGATTGAAGTGTCTGTGGGTCTATCCTTGGTCCCACACTCGTGTTGGGATCTGGAAATTCGGGATGAGGATCTGGTTTTAAATCCCCCATCCCTGGGCTGTTGTGCTTTGTGAATATCCCGGCACTGAGCCCGAGCAGGGAGCACCGGCGGCAGTTCCCATCCCTGATCCTGGATCTGGGAAAGCAACTCGGCCTTCCTGGAGACCCTCAGGGAGATGGGGAGGGTCTCAGGGAAATGGGAATGGCCTCAAGGGAATGGGGATGGCCTCGGGGAGATGGGAATGGCCTCAGGATGACAGGGATGGCCTCATGGAAACAGGGATGGCCTCGGGGAGATGGGAATGGTCTCAAGGAAGAGGGAATGGCCTTGGGGAGATGGGAAAGGCCTCAGGAAGATGGGAATGGTCTCAAAGAAACAGGGATGGCCTCAGAGTGACAGGGATAGCTTGAAGGAGCGGGGGATGGCCTCATGGAAATCGGGATGGCATCACGGTGACAGGGATGGCCTTATGGAAATGGGGACAGCCTCATGGAGATGGTAACAGTCTCAAGGAAATGGAAATGGCCTCAGGGAAATGGGAATGGCCTCGGGTGACGAGGATGGCCTCAGGGAGAGGGAAATAGCCTTGGGGAGAGGGGAATGATGGGAATGGCCTAATGGAAATGGGGATGGCCTCGAGAGATGGGATTGGACTCATGGAAATGGGGATGGCCTCAAGGAGATGGGAATGGCCTCAAAGACATGGGGATGGCCTCAAGGAAGCGGGAATGGCCTCGGGTGACGGGGATGGCCTTGGGGAGAGATGGGAATGGCCTTGGGGAGAAGGGAATGCTTCAAGAAGACAGGGATGGCCTCAGGGAGAGAGGAATGGTCTCGGGGTGATGGGGATGGCCTCAAGGAGATGGGGATGGCCTCAAGGAAATAGGAATGGCCTTGGGGAGAGGGGAATGGCCTCATGGAAATGGGGATGGCCTCAGGGAGATGGGGATGACATCAGGGAGACAGGAATGGCCTCATGGAGATGGGAATGGTCTCAAGGGAACGCGAATGGCCTCGGAGTGATGGGGATGGCCTTGAGGAGATGGGAATGGCCTCATGGAAATGGGAATGGTCTCAAGGAAACAGGAATGGCCTCATGGAGACAGGGATGGTCTCAAGAGAACGGCGATGGCCTGGGGGAGATGGAAATGGCTTCAAGGAGATGGGGCCAGCCTTAGGGAGATGGAAATGGCCCCATGGAAATGGGAATGGTGTCACGGTGATGGAAATGGCCTCATGGAGACAGGAATGCCCTCAGAGTGACAGGGATGGCCTCATGGAAACAGGAATGGTGTCACAGTGATGGGAATGGCCTCAGGGCCATGGGGATGGTCTCATGGAGATGGGAACAGCCTCAAGGAAACTGGGATGGCTTCACAGTGACGGGGATGGCCTTGGGGAGATGGGAATAGCCCCAGGGAGATGGGGATGGCCTCGGGAAGTGGACACTCAACTTATGCCAATATCGAGGCCCCATCTCCCACACCGAGGCAAGAATGACACAACAGGGGGGATAAAATTCCCAATCATCCTGGGAATCACCCCCATCTCCCTCTCCATGGGCAGCAGCAGGAACTGGGAGAACCTGGACACATTCTGGTGCAGCGGAGCCTCCCAAATCCACGGAGCCGCCTCTTCTGAGGCCTCCGTGCCGGACCCTGGGGATGAATCTTCTTTCAGAGCGAATTCTTTGCTCTGTCACCCGATCGGCCTCGGTCCTGGAGCTCCAGCGGAGAGAGGGACCTTGCAGGGCAGCTGAGGGGGGAGGGCTCTGCTAATCACCCCGGGCTCTTAATGAATGCAAATGAGCTCTGACTGAGGGGAATTCAGATACCTCCTCATTCCCAAATGTTAACAACTTCCTGCCCAAATCTCGCATCCCCGGAAATATCTGGGCGAAGGATTCGTCCTGAGATCTCCTCATCTGAAATGTCTGAGGCTCATTTGGGGATTTATTTGGGTTGAGGATGTTTAAAGGGGCAATACCCCTGTTATCCCACACCAGCACCCCACTTATTCCTTAAAATCCTGATTTCCCTCCCCGTCCTCAGTCTGGGATATTACATGCGGGAAAATGGGGTTTGCCTCCTAGAAAAACTCCCAATTTCCCTTCCCATCTTCAGTCTAGGAAATTCCATGCAGGAAAATGGGGTTTTTCTCCTAAAAATCTCCTGGTTTCTCTTCCCATCCTCAATCTGGGATATCCTGTGCAGTAAAATGGGTTTTGACTTGTAGAAATCCTAAAAATGGCTCAAACTAAATACAAATTTATTTCCCTGAGTTTTGACTGGTAGCATGGATTAATTTTAATTTTAAGGCAATTTTCCAAGAAAGAAAAGGAAGTTTCTGCGGTTTTTCTTTAAAGGAAAGGAAGTTTCTGTGAGTTTTCCTAAAAATAATGGAAATTTCTGAGTTTTCCTAAAAGAATGGGAATTTTCTGTGAGTTTTCCTAAAAATAATGGAAATTTCTGAGTTTTCCTAAAAGGAAGGGAAGTTTTTGTGAGTTTTCCTGAAAGGAAAACTAAACTCTGTGAGAGGAATGGGAAAACCATCCTGGAACTCAGTGATCCTAAGGGTGACCTGGGGAAACCTTTCCTGTGTGCTTTGGGATGTGCAGAAACACTCAGAGCCAGCATCACCCAGGAGTGATATCCTGATTTATTCCATGGATTTCCATGGGCCTGTTGTGTTTCCTTGGAACCACAAGGCCCCATCAGTGGTTTGGAAGATCCAGAGTGGTTCTGTAGGAAAGGGGATGAACAATTTTGGGAAGGAACGGAGCTGTGGTTCTTTCAGCTTCATTCCACATCCCTAAAAGAAGTGGAAAACTCCCCTAAACTTCCCAAAACTTCCCCAAACCAGGAAAAATTTGATCTGGAAAACTCTCTTTTCCTCCTCTTCCCACTCCCTTCTTCACTCACAAACTTCCCTCACTTTTTCTGGGAATGGAGGAGAAAATCCCTTCTTGCTATGATAAAAATCCCACTTATTCCACATGGAACAAGCTCCCATCCCTTCTCAATCCCACTTTTCTGGGCCATCTCTGTCCTCAGGGTGACTTCCTTGCTCCAAGACCTAATTCCAGAGGTTTTTCCTTGTTTTTAAGTCTCCTTGGCCTGTGGGGTGGGTGAGGGGTCCCTCACTCAGGATGGGCCCAAAATTTTGGCTGTTTGAGACAAAAAAAGGGAATTTTAAAAAAATCCCAAAGAGAAAAGTGGAATTTCAGGAGCCCTTGAGGAAACAAAGGGTACTGAGCCTTTCACCTTGGCAGCAAATCCCACCTGGAATTTCCTCTGGATGGGGTTGGCATTTGGGGCTTGGTTTGGTTCCTTTCCTTTCTTTCCTCCCCCCTTTTCCCTGTTTTCCCTGTGGGTTCAGCAAGGAAAACTCTCAGTATTCAGGGATGAGAATGGAGCCATGGGCTCAGCTCCAGCCTTGAATTTCCTCTCCACAAGTTCCCTTGGGATTTAAAACCTCCTTTCCCAAGGATTTTGGGATGAGTGGGAAGAGGGATGGGCGCAGGGAGGTGGAAGGGAGCAGGTGAGAATCTTCAGCACAGGGAGAAGGATGGAAATTTGGGATAATTAGATCAATCCTAGCCCTCTTGGCAGGGAGGAAATCCTGGATTTGGAGAGAGCAAACATTGGGATATTCCCATTCTGTGGATCCTTGGAGCTGCCTCCTCATCCAGGTTTTATATTCAAATATTTGGGATATAAAAAATGTCTTAACAAGGCTCCAAAATCCCATTTATAAAAATATCCATGGATATTTTATTCATGGATTTCCCCTGGATTGCATTCCCTGGAATTCTGTGTTGGGATGAAGGGACAAAATTCCCTGGGGTTTCTTCTCTTTCTGGAGTGGGGGAAGATGGTTCTCGTTATGCCTTCAGAATTTTCTCCATGGCCTGGAGAAGACTGGAGGCTGGAATCTTGCAAGAATGCACAAACCCCTTACATCCAACATTTTTTTGGGAATTATTGGGAGATCCAGGCCAGGGAAAAGCTGAACAGGTTGGGAAAAGGGCTGAAATTTGGGAGGATGGATTTGCTGGTAGTAGATTTAAAAAAAAAAAGGAAGATTGTTTGGAAAACCAGGATAAATCCCAGGCAGTGCTGGTAGGTTGGGATTTAAAGGAGATTTTTATTGGGAATGTTTGGCAGAGAAAGGGAGATAAAAGAAATTATCTGTAATAAATAAATAATTAACATTTTTTAAGAGGGGATACTCAGGAAAAGGATCTCTTCTCCCTGAACAGAATTGCAAACTAAGAGACTTTGGGGAAAAACTCTGAATACCTGGGATTATTCACAGAAAATATTCCCAGTTCCATCACCGCTAATCTGACCCAGAAGTGAGAGGAAAATCCTGCAAAATTCTCCTAATTGGAGAAAAAAAAAAAAAAAAAAAAAAGAGAGAACAGAAGCTCAAAACTTTCCCTGTGCAGCCCCCACAGGGAATTTCTGCTAGGAATTTGGGATTTGGGATGCTCCAAGGGGATTGTTGCCTTGGGATTGGGTTTGGAGGAGGAATTGAAGGATTTGGGGGAGGAGAGGCCGAGAGTGGCCACAAATTGCAGATAAAGGCATTGGGAATAAGGATAAATCAGTCTGGGCTCCATTTATTGTGAAACCCCAAAAAGTGGAGTAAAATCCCACTGAAACCCAGCAGGAAAATCCCGTTTTTAGAGGGGTTTCTTTGGATTGGGTTGGGCTGTCTCTGGAGCATCTTCCTGAGGGCCCATCCGGAGCTTGGGGTCGGAACAACCCCAGAACAACCGGCCACTTTTGGATTTTTAAGAGATCAAAGTTGATCTCTTAAACCCAAAAGTTTTGGGGTTTTGGGAGGGCTTTGGGGGGAGTTTAATGGGGTTTTGGTGGGATTTTAATGGGGTTTTAATGGGGTTTTTCCGTGGCCCTGCTGCATCCCCCCTCTGGCGGCGCCTGGAGCGGGCCCAAGGCGCGTCCGCGGTCCTCGGGAAAAGCCGGATGCACAAAAAGGGGGAATATCAAAATGATCTCGTTTCTGTCTCTCCTCGGTCTCCTATGGAACAAAGGACAGATGGGAACAAGAAAGGAAGGAAAAAAGCATCACCTGTTCCCATCCAGTCCTGGAGCGATCCGGTCATTATCTCGGAGCTTCACATTTCCAAAGGGGCTTCATTTTCCTTTGAAACACTGGCATTTTGTTAAAAAAAAAGAAAAAACAACCAAAAAAAAAAAAACAGGAAAAAATCTGAATTTAAGCATTCTAACACCCCCCCAGTCCAAAGGGGTTTTCCATGCTTTTCCCCACAGCCCTGAGTTTAACACCTGGGAAAAGAAAGTGGGAAGGAAATCCAAGGAAAAGAGAAAGAAAGGGCCCCCCCAAGGGTGGCTTTTCCCGATCTGCATCCGACAAAAGCCTTTGGTTTTCTGTCATTCTTTTCATTTCCTTGCTGGCTCCCCCAATTGTCAAAGCCCTCAAGAAAATGCACTTTAGCTCTTTGTCCCCAAATGTAATTTGATAAACTCCAGGCAGAAACATTCGGGTTTCGGAGGCTTTTCAGAAAAAAAAAAAGAGGAAAAAAAGGGGAAAATAAAGGGGTGGAAGAAAGGGGGAAAAGGGGAAAAAAAGGAGGGCAAAAGGGGAAAAGAAGAGGGGGGAAAGGGGAAAATAAGAGGGGAAAAAAAGGGAAAAATAGAGTGGGAAAAATGAGAGAAAAGAGGAGGAAAGAGAAGAAAAATGAGGGGGGAAGGGAGAGGAAAGAAGGGGAAAAATATCAAATAATGAAGGGGAAAAAGAGGATCAAGAATAAAAAGAAAAAATTGAAAGAAGGGAGAAATGAGGGGGAAATAAGAGAAAAGGTGATGAGGGAGAAAAGGAAAATAAAAGAAGGGAGAAAATTAAGGGGAAATAAGGAAAAAAGAAAAAATAGATAAAGGAGAAAAAGGAGAAGGAAAAGAAGGGACAAAATGAGGGGAAAAAAGAAGAAAGAAAAAGGGATAAAGAAGAATAAAAAAAAGAAGGGACAAAAATTGGGGGGCAGAAAAAAAAGGGGGAAAATAATTTTAAAAAAGAAAAATAGGAGGGAGAAAATAAGAAAAAGAAGAGGGGAAAAAAGAAGGAAAAGAAGAGGGAAAAGAAAAGGGAAAAGCAAGGAAACCCCCAGGAAGGGTAAAAGTGGGGGAGTCCCCATTGAAGAATCTCCTGGAGCCTTTGGAATTTACAGAGCGGGATTTTGGGAGCGGGGTGATGGAGCCAAGGCCGGAGGCTCGGGGAGGGAAGCCTGACATTGTCATCATCCCTAAATCCTTGGGAATCCTCATTTTCCAGCGGCACTTTCCCCCCTGTGGGCGGGGACCACCGCGGCTCCCACGCTATAAAACGCTCTGGGTTTTCCCGGGAGTGGGGAGCGGCCGCCGGGGCCAACGTGGGCTTGGAGGTTGGGTGAGTGGCAAAAATAATCCGGATTTTCTTCCCAGGGATTTTTCCAGATGGGAATTTGGGGTTCGGGGTGCTGCCACATCCAATCGCGCGCGAAATCCTGGAATATCTGCGACGCTTCCCGTGGGATCTCCCAAGGGGGTGGTGGTTGTTTGTTCATCCAGAGGGTGGGAAAAGCGGTGATGACAATTCCCAAATTTCAGTGCAGGGATGGAAAGGCGCCTGGTTTGAAAAATATTTTGGGATGGAAAGCCTTAAACCAGGAATAAGGGCCTGTTCCCGGCTGTGGGAAGTGGTGGAATTCCGCTTCCAGCGGGAGAAGTGGCTCCCAAAACCCCAGCAGAGTTTTGGGGGGGAAAAGAGCAAAATTGAGAAAGGGGCAAAAATTAACTGGGAAGTTTGGGAGATAAAGAGAAGAAATTGGAATTTGGCTGCAAAAAATTCCAGTACGGGGCTGGGGTGCAAAATATCCCAACTGGAAGTTTGGCTGCAAAAAAAATTCAGGTTGAAAGTCTGGATGCAAAAATTCCACGTTGAGGGTTTGGATGAAAAAAAAAATCCAGTTGGAGATTTGGGAGCAAAAATTCAATAAAATTGGAGGATGAGTTAAAAAATGAAATATTTTTGGATATAAATCCCTGGGATTGTGGAAGTTGTCCTTTCCCAGGGCATGGGGTTGGAATGGGATATTTAAGGTCACTTCCAATCTGGAATTCCCTGATTTTCATATCAGGGTTTCCCTGCCCCTCACTATCAGCCTGGAAGGGGCAGCAGTTTAATTCCAAAGGGGCTGGAGCCGGCATTCCCCTGGAATGTAAAATTCCCTGGATTGTGCCCTCCTGAGCTTCACCTCTGCAGGTGGATGAGAGTGGGAAAGGAGCTTGTGGTGCTTCCCAATTATTAAATCAGCTCTGAAACTGTTAATTAATATTAATTAATGGAAACAAACCCCACAATCAAAGTGAAAAAATGGGACCAACATTCCTAATGGATCATTATCAGGAAATCCCAGCTGGAAAATTAAAGAGATTTGGATGAATTGGGGGTTTTTTAAATTAAATTTTTGAAATGACATATGAGAGGAGGTAAAAGAAAAAAAGTCGTGGTGTGAGACATGAAAATTGAAAATTCCACCTCTGCCTTCCAAGTTTTTCCCAGTTTCCCCTTTGGGAATGTTTTGCCTGGATAAGGAAAGGGAAAAACTGGGGTGTGGGGGAAAAAAATGGGAAGGGATGTGAGGAAGCCTCAGAGAAGGGGAAAAATAAATGTAGATTTTTAGAGGGAATTTTGGGAAAGGAAAAACTTAAAAAGGAATTAAAAATTAATATTACCTGGAAGCGCCTCCGGAATTTTCTCAGGGAATCCAATCCATCCGTGCGGCCGAGGGGGTGCAGCTGCCTGTGCCAGGGAGCGGAAAACAAGGAAGGGAAATTCCCAGCGGGAAGTTCTGTGTGCAGGGGGAGACCCCAGCACCTCCTTTGGGATCAGCTGGGGGGGCAGAGTTTCCCTAAATTCCCTGGGAATGGGGAAATCCCAGGAATGCTGCTCCTGGTGCAAGCTCTGGGACTCTCTGCTGCTCTCTCCAGCTGGAATTGAACAGCACTGGGAATTTCAGGAGCTGCAGGGACAGCATTGCCCACTCCTGGCACGGGAAATCCCAGGAAACTCGGGGGGAAAAAGGGAATTTTGGTGCAGAGGGAGAGCCTGGAGGGAGCTTTTCCTACAGGAAGGTTGTTCCCTCCTGAAATTCCCTGTTTTTCCCAATTTAGGAATTCAGAGTCTTGTTTGTGTCACAAAATTGGACTCTGGGGTCCAATCCTGAGGGAAAAATGGGATCGAACCCTGGGATTTGGGGGTGGTTCAGCCCCAGATTGATCCTGGGGGGAGGAGATCCTGGCATTCCCATTCCCGATGGGAAATCCTGTGGTGCCATCACCCCTCTCCCCTCTGGAATTGTCGCTCCGCCCGGGCTTTCTCCACCCCATTAGTGATTTCACGGCCCCTTGGCTTTGTTTGGGGATGATAAAATTCCCCAGGCTCCAGGAAAAGTTGGGAATACCGTGGCTGCATCCCACGGACCCAGCTTGGGTTCCAGGTCCAACCTTGGAAAAGCCTGGATTTAATTCCAGAGGTGGGAATCTGCTCCCTTTTAACCCCACAAATATTTTATTTTTGGCGTTTTCACTTTCTCCTTGAATTTCCAGTAACAGGAAAAGAAATTTTAGACATTTCCATAAAATTCTTATGGAATTCCATGATGGTGGCTCATCCATGCCCCTTTCCCTGCTCCTCAGAGGGGCTTTCCCACATGCTTGGGAAGATTTTGGGGCAGGAATTCTGCTGCTTTGGGGAGGCATCCCAGGGATGGATTTTTCCATGGAAAAGGAAGGAGGAGGGAAGGCTGGGAATTCCAGGGGGTGTTTTCCACTGGGGTCAGGGATCATTTTGGGAAGGTCTTTAGGGAAGGAGTTTTGGGAAGGTGCTTTGGGAAGGTGTGAGGTGCTCAGAGCAGGATTTTGGGGAAGATGATTTGGGAAGGGGTTTCAGGAAGTGTTGGGAAGGCATTTTGGGAGGTTTTTGGGGAAGGCATTTTGGGAAGGTGTGAGGTGCCTGGCGCAGGTGTTTTAGGAACATTCTTTGGGAAAACTTTGAGGAAGATGCTTTGGGAACAGTTTTTGGGAAGATGCTTTGGGATGATGTTTTGGGAAAGCACATTGGGAGAGAGTGAGGTGCTTTGGGAAGATCCTTTTGGGAGTCACTTTGGGCAAGAATTTTGGGAATATATTTTGGGAAGGGGCTTCAGGAAGATGCTTTGGGAAGGAGAGTTGGGACAGCATGAGGCGCTTTGGGAGCCACTTGGGGCAAATATTTTGGGAAGACACTTTGGGAAGGGACTCTGATAAAATATTTGGGGGAGATATTTCAGGAAGGTTTTTTGGGAATGTTTTTCAGGAAGGTTTTGCAGGATGGGGAGATTTATGTGAGAGATTCAGGAAGACGCTTTGGGAAGGTTTTTTGGGAATGTTTTTTGGGAAGGGGAAGATTTTTGGGGACTGTTTCTTGGGAAGGTGCTTTGGGATGGGGAGATTTGTGTGGGAGATTCAGGAAGATGCTTTGGGAAGGTTTTTTGGGAATGTTTTTCGGGAGGAGAAAGGTTTTTTGGGAATGTTTCTCAGGAAGGTGCTTTGGGATGGGGAGATTTGTGAGAGAGATTCAGGAAGACGCTTTGGGAAGAGGCTTTGGGAAGGCGTTTCGGGAATGTTTCTCAGGAAGATGCTTTGGAGAAGCGATTGGG